>JAGMVL010001252.1:0-39927 GCA_019202695.1 Populus x sibirica
GTGGGCTTCTTGGATGATTTTTGGGTCCCGTGGACCTAGTTTTCGTCAACGGTTTTTGAGGTTGTAGTAGTCTATGTAGAGTGAAGATTTCGCGTCCACCGTAGATATGGGTGTCGACGATGATTTTTAGGACACCAGGGACTCGAGTTTTGTCAATAGTTTGTCCGTCGAGAGTAGTCTATGTGCGCGAGAAGATGTCGGCGTCGGACGTAGAACTGGGCTTCTTGGATGATTTTTGCGTCCCGGGGACCTAGTTTTCCACAATGGTTTCGAGGCCAGGTAATCTATGTATAGTGAAGATTTCAGCGGTCACCGCAGAACTCGCTTTCGAGGATGATTTTTACGACACCAGGGACTCGGCCGTCAATAGTTTGTCTATCGGGAGTAGTCTATGTGCGCGAAGATGTAAGCGTCACCGTAGAAGTGGGCTTCTTGGATGATTTTTGGGTCCCAGGGACCTAGTTTTCGTCAACGGTTTTTGAGGTTGTAGTAGTCTATGTAGAGTGAAGATTTCAGCGTCACCGTAGATCTGGGTGTCGACGATGATTTTTAGGACACCAGGGACTCAGTTTTTGTCAATAGTTTGTCTCGAGAGTAGTCTATGTGCGCAGAAGATGTCGGCGTCACCGTAGAACTGGGCTTCTTGGATGATTTTTGCGTCCCGGGGACCTAGTTTTCCACAACGGTTTGTCAGTAATCTATGTATAGTGAAGATTTCAGCGTCAGCCGCAGAACTGGTTTCGAGGATGATTTTTAGGACACCAGGGACTCAGTTTTTGTCAATAGTTTGTCTGTCAGGAGTAGTCTATGTGCGCAGAAGATGTCAGCGTCAGCCGTAGAACTGGGCTTCTTGGATGATTTTTGGGTCCCAGGGACCTAGTTTTCATCAACGGTTTTTGAGGTTGTAGTAGTCTATGTAGAGTGAAGATTTCAGCGTCACCGTAGATATGGGTGTCGACGATGATTTTTAGGACACCAGGGACTCAGCTTTTGTCAATAGTTTGTCTCGGTGAGTAGTCTATGTGCGCAGAAGATGTCGGCGTCGCCCGTAGAACCGGGCTTCTTGGATGATTTTTGCGTCCTGTGGACCTAGTTTTCCACAACGGTTTCGAGGCAGCAGTAATCCATGTATAGTGAAGATTTCAGCGTCGGCCGCAGAATCGGGTTTCGAGGATGATTTTTACGACAGGGACTCGGTTTCGTCAATAGTTTGTCTATCGGAGTAGTCTATGTGCGCAGAAGATGTAAGCGCACCGTAGAAGTGGGCTTCTTGGATGATTTTTGGGTCCCGTGGACCTAGTTTTCGACAACGGTTTTTGAGGTTGTAGTAGTCTATGTAGAGTGAAGATTTCAGCCACCGTAGATATGGGTGTCGACGATGATTTTTAGGACACCAGGGACCCCGTTTTTGTCAAAGTTTGTCTGCGGGAGTAGTCTATGTGTGCGAGAAGATGTCGCGTCGCGTAGAACCGGGCTTCTTGGATGATTTTTGCGTCCAGGGACCTAGTTTTCCCAACGGTTTCGAGGCAAGCAGTAATCTATGTATAGTGAAGATTTCAAACCGTCACTTGAACTGGGTTTCGATGATGATTTTTGGGACACCAGGAACTCACTTTTCATCAACAGTTTGTCTGTCAGGAGTAGTCTATGTGCGCAGAAGATGTCAGCGTCAGCCGTAGAAGTGGGCTTCTTGGATGATTTTTGGGTCCTGTGGACCTAGTTTTCGTCAACGGTTTTTGAGGTTGTAGTAGTCTATGTAGAGTGAAGATTTCAGCGTCACCGTAGATATGGGTGTCGACGATGATTTTTAGGACACCAGGGACTCAGTTTTTGTCAATAGTTTGTCTGTCAGGAGTAGTCTATGTGCGCAGAAGATGTCAGCGTCAGCCGTAGAACTGGGCTTCTTGGATGATTTTTGCGTCCCAGGGACCTAGTTTTCCACAACGGTTTCTGAGGCAGCAGTAATCTATGTATAGTGAAGATTTCAGCGTCAGTCGCAGAACTGCTTTCGAGGATGATTTTTACGACACCAGGGACTCAGTTTTCGTCAATAGTTTGTCTGTCAGGAGTAGTCTATGTGCGCAGAAGATGTAAGCGTCAGCCGTAGAAGTGGGCTTCTTGGATGATTTTTGGGTCCCAGGGACCTAGTTTTCGTCAACGGTTTTTGAGGTTGTAGTAGTCTATGTAGAGTGAAGATTTCAGCGTCACCGTAGATATGGGTGTCGACGATGATTTTTAGGACACCAGGGACTCAGTTTTTGTCAATAGTTTGTCTGTCAGGAGTAGTCTATGTGCGCAGAAGATGTCAGCGTCAGCCGTAGAACTGGGCTTCTTGGATGATTTTTTGCGTCCTAGGGACCTAGTTTTCCACAACGGTTTCGAGGCAGCAGTAATCTATGTATAGTGAAGATTTCAGCGTCAGCCGCAGAACTGGGTTTCGAGGATGATTTTTACGACACCAGGGACTCAGTTTTCGTCAATAGTTTGTCTGTCAGGAGTAGTCTATGTGCGCAGAAGATGTAAGCGTCAGCCGTAGAAGTGGGCTTCTTGGATGATTTTTGGGTCCCAGGGACCTAGTTTTCGTCAACGGTTTTTGAGGTTGTAGTAGTCTATGTAGAGTGAAGATTTCAGCGTCACCGTAGATATGGGTGTCGACGATGATTTTTAGGACACCAGGGACTCAGTTTTTGTCAATAGTTTGTCTGTCAGGAGTAGTCTATGTGCGCAGAAGATGTCAGCGTCAGCCGTAGAACTGGGCTTCTTGGATGATTTTTGCGTCCCAGGGACCTAGTTTTCCACAACGATTTCTGAGGCAGCAGTAATCTATGTATAGTGAAGATTTCAGCGTCAGCCGCAGAACTGGGTTTCGAGGATGATTTTTGGGACACCAGGAACTCACTTTTCATCAACAGTTTGTCTGTCAGGAGTAGTCTATGTGCGCAGAAGATGTCAGCGTCACCGTAGAACTGGGCTTCTTGGATGATTTTTGGGTCCCAGGGACCTAGTTTTCCACAACGGTTTTCGAGGCGCAGTAGTCTATGTATAGTGAAGATTTCAAATCACCGTAGATACGGGGTTTCGATGATGATTTTTGGGACACCAGGAACTCACTTTTCGTCAACAGTTTGTCTGTCAGAGTAGTCTTGTGCGCAGAAGATGTGGGTGGGCTTCTTGGATGATTTTTGCGTCCCAGGGACCTAGTTTTCCACAACGGGTTTCGAGGCGAGAATCTATGTATAGTGAAGATCGTTTCGAGGATGATTTTTACGACACCAGGGACTCGGTTTGTCAATAGTTTGTCTGTCAGAGTAGTCTATGTGCGCAGAAGATGTAAGCGTCAGCCGTAGAAGTGGGCTTCTTGGATGATTTTTGGGTCCTGTGGACCTAGTTTTCGACAACGGTTTTTGAGGTTGTAGTAGTCTATGTAGAGTGAAGATTTCAAGCCACCGTAGATATGGGTGTCGACGATGATTTTTAGGACACCAGGGACTCAGTTTTTGTCAATAGTTTGTCTGTCAGGAGTAGTCTATGTGCGCAGAAGATGTCGCGCCACCGTAGAACCGGGCTTCTTGGATGATTTTTGCGTCCCAGGGACCTAGTTTTCCACAACGGTTTTTCGAGGCCAGTAATCCATGTATAGTGAAGATTTCAGCGTCGCCGTTAACCGCTTTCGAGGATGATTTTTACGACACCAGGGACTCGTTCGCCAATAGTTTGTCTGTCAGGAGTAGTCTATGTGCGCAGAAGATGTAAGCGTCACCGTAGAAGTGGGCTTCTTGGATGATTTTTGGGTCCTGTGGACCTAGTTTTCGTCAACGGTTTTTGAGGTTGTAGTAGTCTATGTAGAGTGAAGATTTCAGCGTCACCGTAGATATGGGTGTCGACGATGATTTTTAGGACACCAGGGACTCAGCTTTTGTCAATAGTTTGTCTGTCAGAGTAGTCTATGTGCGCAGAAGATGTCAGCGTCCCGTAGAACCGGGCTTCTTGGATGATTTTTTGCGTCCCAGGGACCTAGTTTTCCACAACGGTTTCGAGGCGCAGTAATCTATGTATAGTGAAGATTTCAGCGCCGCAGAACCGGGTTTCGAGGATGATTTTTAGGACACCAGGGACTCACTTTTCGCCAATAGTTTGTCTGTCGAGTAGTCTATGTGCGCAGAAGATGTAAGCGTCACCCGTAGAAGTGGGCTTCTTGGATGATTTTTGGGTCCCTGTGGACCTAGTTTTCACAACGGTTTTTGAGGTTGTAGTAGTCTATGTAGAGTGAAGATTTCAGCGTCACCGTAGATTTGGGTGTCGACGATGATTTTTAGGACACCAGGGACTCAGCTTTTGTCAATAGTTTGTCTCGTCAGGAGTAGTCTATGTGCGCAGAAGATGTCGGTCGAGACCGTAGAACTCGGGCTTCTTGGATGATTTTTGCGTCCCAGGGACCTAGTTTTCCACAATGATTTCTCGAGGCGCAGTAATCTATGTATAGTGAAGATTTCAGCGGCCCGCAGAACTGGTTTCGAGGATGATTTTTGGGACACCAGGAACTCACTTTTCATCAACAGTTTGTCTATCAGGAGTAGTCTATGTGCGCAGAAGATGTCGCGTCGCCCGTAGAACTGGGCTTCTTGGATGATTTTTGCGTCCAGGGACCTAGTTTTCCACAACGATTTCTGAGGCAGCAGTAATCTATGTATAGTGAAGATTTCAGCATCAGCCGTAGAACTGGGTTTCGATGATGATTTTTGGGACACCAGGAACTCACTTTTCGTCAACAGTTTGTCTGTCAGGAGTAGTCTATGTGCGCAGAAGATGTCAGCGTCACCGTAGAACTGGGCTTCTTGGATGATTTTTGCGTCCCAGGGACCTAGTTTTCCACAACGGTTTCTGAGGCAGCAGTAATCTATGTATAGTGAAGATTTCAGCGGCCGCAGAACTGGTTTCGAGGATGATTTTTGGGACACCAGGAACTCACTTTTCGCCAATAGTTTGTCTGTCAGAGTAGTCTATGTGCGCAGAAGATGTAAGCGTCACCGTAGAAGTGGGCTTCTTGGATGATTTTTGGGTCCCAGGGACCTAGTTTTCGTCAACGGTTTTTGAGGTTGTAGTAGTCTATGTAGAGTGAAGATTTCAGCGTCACCGTAGATATGGGTGTCGACGATGATTTTTAGGACACCAGGGACTCAGTTTTTGTCAATAGTTTGTCTGTCAGGAGTAGTCTACGTGCGCAGAAGATGTCGCGTCGGCCGTAGAACCGGGCTTCTTGGATGATTTTTGCGTCCCAGGGACCTAGTTTTCCACAATGGTTTCGAGGCAGTAGTAATCTATGTATAGTGAAGATTTCAGCGTCGGCCCGTTAACCGGGTTTCGAGGATGATTTTTAGGACACCAGGGACTCACTTTTCGTCAATAGTTTGTCTGTCAGAGTAGTCTATGTGCGCAGAAGATGTTAGTGTCACCGTAGAACTGGGCTTCTTGGATGATTTTTGGGTCCTAGGGACCTAGTTTTCGTCAACGGTTTTTGAGGTTGTAGTATTCTATGTAGAGTGAAGATTTCAGCGTCACCGTAGATATGGGTGTCGACGATGATTTTTAGGACACCAGGGACTCAGGCTTTTGTCAATAGTTTGTCTGTCAGAGTAGTCTATGTGCGCAGAAGATGTCGGCGTCACCGTAGAACCGGGCTTCTTGGATGATTTTTGCGTCCCTGGGACCTAGTTTTCCACAATGATTTCGAGGCGACAGTAATCTATGTATAGTGAAGATTTCGGCGTCGCCCGCGTAATCGGGTTTCGATGATGATTTTTGGGACACCAGGAACTCACTTTTCATCAACAGTTTGTCGTCAGAGTAGTCTATGTGCGCAGAAGATGTCGGCGCCACCGTAGAACCGGGCTTCTTGGATGATTTTTGGGTCCCAGGACCTAGTTTTCCACAACGTTTTGAGGCGGCAGTAGTCTATCTATAGTGAAGATTTCAGCGTCACCGTAGATCTGGGTTTCGATGATGATTTTTGGGACACCAGGAACTCACTTTTCGTCAACAGTTTGTCTGTCAGGAGTAGTCTATGTGCGCAGAAGATGTCAGCGTCAGCCGTAGAACTGGGCTTCTTGGATGATTTTTGCGTCCCAGGGACCTAGTTTTCCACAACGGTTTTCGAGGCAAAGCAGTAATCTATGTATAGTGAAGAGCGTCGCCGCAGAACCGGTTTCGAGGATGATTTTTACGACACCAGGGACTCGCTTTTGCCAATAGTTTGTCTGTCAGAGTAGTCTATGTGCGCAGAAGATGTAAGCGTCGGCCCGTAGAAGTGGGCTTCTTGGATGATTTTTGGGTCCCAGGGACCTAGTTTTCGTCAACGGTTTTTGAGGTTGTAGTAGTCTATGTAGAGTGAAGATTTCAGCGTCACCGTAGATATGGGTGTCGACGATGATTTTTAGGACACCAGGGACTCAGTTTTTGTCAATAGTTTGTCGTCAGGAGTAGTCTATGTGCGCAGAAGATGTCGGCGTCCCGTAGAACTCGGGCTTCTTGGATGATTTTTGCGTCCCAGGGACCTAGTTTTCCACAATGATTTTCGAGGCAGTAATCTATGTATAGTGAAGATTTCAGCGTCGGCCGCAGAACCGGGTTTCGAGGATGATTTTTGGGACACCAGGAACTCACTTTTCGTCAACAGTTTGTCTATCAGGAGTAGTCTATGTGCGCAGAAGATGTAAGCGTCACCGTAGAAGTGGGCTTCTTGGATGATTTTTGGGTCCCAGGGACCTAGTTTTCGTCAACGGTTTTTGAGGTTGTAGTAGTCTATGTAGAGTGAAGATTTCAGCGTCACCGTAGATATGGGTGTCGACGATGATTTTTAGGACACCAGGGACTCAGCTTTTGTCAATAGTTTGTCCCGTCGGAGTAGTCTATGTGCGCAGAAGATGTCGCGGCACCGTAGAACCGGGCTTCTTGGATGATTTTTGCGTCCCAGGGACCTAGTTTTCCACAACGGTTTCGAGGGCAGCAGAATCTATGTATAGTGAAGATTTCAGCGTCGGCCGTACAACCGCTTTCGAGGATGATTTTTACGACACCAGGGACTCGGTTTTCGTCAATAGTTTGTTTGTCGGAGTAGTCTATGTGCGCAGAAGATGTAAGCGTCGCCCGTAGAAGTGGGCTTCTTGGATGATTTTTGGGTCCTGTGGACCTAGTTTTCGTGAACGGTTTTTGAGGTTGTAGTAGTCTATGTAGAGTGAAGATTTCGGCGTCACCGTAGATATGGGTGTCGACGATGATTTTTAGGACACCAGGGACTCACTTTTCGTCAACAGTTTGTCTCGTCAGAGTAGTCTATGTGCGCGAGAAGATGTCGGCGTCACCGTAGAACCGGGCTTCTTGGATGATTTTTGCGTCCCAGGGACCTAGTTTTCCACAACGGATTTCGAGGGCAGTAATCTATGTATAGTGAAGATTTCAGAGAACCGGGTTTCGATGATGATTTTTGGGACACCAGGGACTCACTTTTCGTCAACCGCTTGTCTCGTCAGAGTAGCCTATGTGCGCAGAAGATGTCGGCGCCCGTAGACGGGATTCTTGGATGATTTTTGCGTCCCGGGGACCTAGTTTTCCACAACGGTTTCGAGGCGACTATGTATAGTGAAGATTTCACTTTTCGAGGATGATTTTTACGACATCGTGGACTAAGTGTTCAATAGTTTGTGTCGGGAGTAGTCTATGGGCAGAAGATGTCAGCGTCACCGTAGAACTGGGCTTCTTGGATGATTTTTGGGTCCAGTGGACCTAGTTTTCCACAACGGTTTTTGAGGCTGCAGTAATCTATGTATAGTGAAGATTTCAGCGTCACCGTGAGAGGGGCTCGAGGATGATTTTTAGGACACCAGGGACTAAGTTTCGTCAATAGTTTGTCGTCAGAGTAGTCTATGTGCGCAGAAGATGTCGGCGTCACCGTAGATGGGCTTCTTGGATGATTTTTGCGTCCTAGGGACCTAGTTTTCCACAACGGTTTCGAGGTGGCAGTAATCCATGTATAGTGAAGATTTCAGCCGCCGTAGACCGCTTCGAGGATGATTTTTACGACACCAGGGACTAAGTGTTCGTCAATAGTTTGTCTGTCAGGAGTAGTCTATGTGCGCAGAAGATGTCGGCGTCACCGTAGAATGGGCTTCTTGGATGATTTTTGGGTCCTAGGGACCTAGTTTTCCACAACGGTTTTCGAGGCGTAGTAATCTATGTATAGTGAAGATTTCAGCGTCACCGTAGATATGGGGTCTCGAGGATGATTTTTAGGACACCAGGGACTAAGCTTTCGTCAATAGTTTGTCCGTCAAGAGTAGTCTATGTGCGCAGAAGATGTCGGCGTCACCGTAGATCCGGGCTTCTTGGATGATTTTTGCGTCCTAGGGACCTAGTTTTCCACAACGGTTTCGAGGCGCAGTAATCCATGTATAGTGAAGATTTCAGCGTCGGCCGCGTAACTAGGTTTCGAGGATGATTTTTACGACACCAGGGACTCGTCGTCAATCGTTTGTCTATCGAGTAGTCTATGTGCGCAGAAGATGTAAGCGTCACCGTAGAAGTGGGCTTCTTGGATGATTTTTGGGTCCTGTGGACCTAGTTTTCGTCAACGGTTTTTGAGGTTGTAGTAGTCTATGTAGAGTGAAGATTTCAAGCCAACGTAGATCTAGGTGTCGACGATGATTTTTAGGACACCAGGGACTCAGGTTTTGTCAATAGTTTGTCTGTCAGGAGTAGTCTATGTGCGCAGAAGATGTCGGCGTCGCCCGTAGAACCGGGCTTCTTGGATGATTTTTGCGTCCCGGGGACCTAGTTTTCCACAACGGTTTTCGAGGCGCCAGTAATCTATGTATAGTGAAGATTTCAGCGTCGGGCCGCAGAATCGCTTCGAGGATGATTTTTACGACACCAGGGACTCGGTTTCGCCAATAGTTTGTCCGTCAGAGTAGTCTATGTGCGCGTAAGATGTAAGCGTCGCCCGTAGAAGTGGGCTTCTTGGATGATTTTTGGGTCCCTGTGGACCTAGTTTTCGTGAACGGTTTTTGAGGTTGTAGTAGTCTATGTAGAGTGAAGATTTCAGCGTCACCGTAGATTTGGGTGTCGACGATGTTTTTTAGGACACCAGGGACTCAGTTTTTGTCAATAGTTTGTCCGTCGGAGTAGTCTATGTGCGCGTAAGATGTAAGCGTCGGCCCGTAGAAGTGGGCTTCTTGGATGATTTTTGGGTCCCGGGGACCTAGTTTTCGACAACGGTTTTTGAGGTTGTAGTAGTCTATGTAGAGTGAAGATTTCAGCGCCACCGTAGATCTAGGTGTCGACGATGATTTTTAGGACACCAGGGACTCAGTTTTTGTCAATAGTTTGTCTGTCAGAGTAGTCTATGTGCGCAGAAGATGTCGGCGTCGACCGTAGAAGTGGGCTTCTTGGATGATTTTTGCGTCCCAGGGACCTAGTTTTCCACAATGATTTTCGAGGCGCAGTAATCTATGTATAGTGAAGATTTCGGCGTCGCCCCTTAACCGGGTTTCGATGATGATTTTTGGGACACCAGGAACTCACTTTTCGTCAACAGTTTGTCCGTCGGGAGTAGTCTATGTGCGCGGAAGATGTAAGCGTCGCCGTAGAACTGGGCTTCTTGGATGATTTTTGGGTCCCCAGGGACCTAGTTTTCCACAACGGTTTTTGAGGTTGTAGTAGTCTATGTAGAGTGAAGATTTCAGCGTCACCGTAGATATGGGTGTCGACGATGATTTTTAGGACACCAGGGACTCAGTTTTTGTCAACAGTTTGTCTCGGGAGTAGTCTATGTGCGCGAGAAGATGTCGGCGTCGACCGTAGAACCGGGCTTCTTGGATGATTTTTGCGTCCCAGGGACCTAGTTTTCCACAATGATTTCTGAGGCAGCAGTAATCTATGTATAGTGAAGATTTCAGCGTCGGCCGCAGAACCGGGTTTCGATGATGATTTTTGGGACACCAGGAACTCACTTTTCGTCAACAGTTTGTCTGTCAGGAGTAGTCTATGTGCGCAGAAGATGTCAGCGTCAGCCGTAGAAGTGGGCTTCTTGGATGATTTTTGGGTCCCGTGGACCTAGTTTTCGTCAACGGTTTTTGAGGTTGTAGTAGTCTATGTAGAGTGAAGATTTCGGCGTCACACCGTAGATATGGGTGTCGACGATGATTTTTAGGACACCAGGGACTCAGTTTTTGTCAATAGTTTGTCTGTCAGAGTAGTCTATGTGCGCAGAAGATGTCGGCGTCACCGTAGAACCGGGCTTCTTGGATGATTTTTGCGTCCCGGGGACCTAGTTTTCCACAACGGTTTTTGAGGCGCAGTAATCTATGTATAGTGAAGATTTCAGCGTCGGCCGCAGAACCGTTTCGAGGATGATTTTTACGACACCAGGGACTCGGTTTTCGTCAATAGTTTGTCTGTCGGAGTAGTCTATGTGCGCGTAAGATGTAAGCGTCAGCCGTAGAAGTGGGCTTCTTGGATGATTTTTGGGTCCCGGGGACCTAGTTTTCGTCAACGGTTTTTGAGGTTGTAGTAGTCTATGTAGAGTGAAGATTTCAGCGTCACCGTAGATATGGGTGTCGACGATGATTTTTAGGACACCAGGGACTCGGCTTTTGTCAATAGTTTGTCTGTCAGGAGTAGTCTATGTGCGCAGAAGATGTCAGCGTCAGCCGTAGAACCGGGCTTCTTGGATGATTTTTGCGTCCCAGGGACCTAGTTTTCCACAACGGTTTTCGAGGCAAAGTAATCTATGTATAGTGAAGATTTCAGCGTCGCCGCAGAATCGTTTCGAGGATGATTTTTACGACACCGGGGACTCGGTTTCGTCAATAGTTTGTTTGTCGAGTAGTCTATGTGCGCGAGAAGATGTAAGCGTCACCCGTAGAAGTGGGCTTCTTGGATGATTTTTGGGTCCTGGGGACCTAGTTTTCGTCAACGGTTTTTGAGGTTGTAGTAGTCTATGTAGAGTGAAGATTTCAGTGTCACCGTAGATATGGGTGTCGACGATGATTTTTAGGACACCAGGGACTTAGTTTTTGTCAATAGTTTGTCTCGTCAGAGTAGTCTATGTGCGCAGAAGATGTCGGCGTCACCGTAGAACCGGGCTTCTTGGATGATTTTTGCGTCCCGGGGACCTAGTTTTCCACAACGGTTTCGAGGCAGCAGTAATCTATGTATAGTGAAGATTTCAGCGTCGGCCGAACCGTTTCGAGGATGATTTTTAGGACACCAGGGACTCGGTTTCGTCAATAGTTTGTCGGGAGTAGTCTATGTGCGCAGAAGATGTAAGCGTCCCGTAGAACTGGGCTTCTTGGATGATTTTTGGGTCCCGGGGACCTAGTTTTCGTGAACGGTTTTTGAGGTTGTAGTAGTCTATGTAGAGTGAAGATTTCGGCGTCACCGTAGATTTGGGTGTCGACGATGATTTTTAGGACACCAAGGACTCAGGTTTTGTCAATAGTTTGTCTGTCGAGAGTAGTCTATGTGCGCGAGAAGATGTAAGTGTCACCGTAGAAGTGGGCTTCTTGGATGATTTTTGGGTCCCGTGGACCTAGTTTTCGTCAACGGTTTTTGAGGTTGTAGTAGTCTATGTAGAGTGAAGATTTCAGGCGTCACCGTAGATATGGGTGTCGACGATGATTTTTAGGACACCGGGGACTCGGCTTTTGTCAATAGTTTGTCTGTCAGAGTAGTCTACGTGCGCAGAAGATGTCGGCGTCACCGTAGAACTGGGCTTCTTGGATGATTTTTGCGTCCCGGGGACCTAGTTTTCCACAACGGTTTTCGAGGCGCAGTAATCTATGTATAGTGAAGATTTCAAGCGTCATCCGTAACGGGTTTCGAGGATGATTTTTACGACACCAGGGACTCGGTTTTCGTCAATAGTTTGTCTGTCGGAGTAGTCTATGTGCGCGTAAGATGTAAGCGTCGGCCGTAGAACTGGGCTTCTTGGATGATTTTTGGGTCCCAGGGACCTAGTTTTCGTCAACGGTTTTTGAGGTTGTAGTAGTCTATGTAGAGTGAAGATTTCAGTGTCACCGTAGATATGGGTGTCGACGATGATTTTTAGGACACCAGGGACTCAGTTTTTGTCAATAGTTTGTCTGTCAGGAGTAGTCTATGTGCGCAGAAGATGTCGGCGTCACCGTAGAAGTGGGCTTCTTGGATGATTTTTGGGTCCCGGGGACCTAGTTTTCGTGAACGGTTTTTGAGGTTGTAGTAGTCTATGTAGAGTGAAGATTTCAGCGTCACCGTAGATTTGGGTGTCGACGATGATTTTTAGGACACCAGGGACTCAGGTTTTGTCAATAGTTTGTCTGTCAGGAGTAGTCTATGTGCGCGAAGATGTAAGCGTCGGCCGTAGAAGTGGGCTTCTTGGATGATTTTTGGGTCCTGTGGACCTAGTTTTCGTGAACGGTTTTTGAGGTTGTAGTAGTCTATGTAGAGTGAAGATTTCAGCGTCACCGTAGATTTGGGTGTCGACGATGATTTTTAGGACACCAGGGACTCGGTTTTGTCAATAGTTTGTCCGTCAGAGTAGTCTATGTGCGCAGAAGATGTAAGTGTCACCGTAGAAGTGGGCTTCTTGGATGATTTTTGGGTCCCAGTGGACCTAGTTTTCGTCAACGGTTTTTGAGGTTGTAGTAGTCTATGTAGAGTGAAGATTTCAGCGTCACCGTAGATATGGGTGTCGACGATGATTTTTAGGACACCAGGGACTCGGTTTTTGTCAATAGTTTGTCTGTCGAGAGTAGTCTATGTGCGCAGAAGATGTCAGCGTCAGCCGTAGAACTGGGCTTCTTGGATGATTTTTGCGTCCCAGGGACCTAGTTTTCCACAATGATTTCTGAGGCAGCAGTAATCTATGTATAGTGAAGATTTCAGTGGCCGCACCGTAACCGGGTTTCGATGATGATTTTTGGGACACCAGGAACTCACTTTTCGTCAATAGTTTGTCGTCGGAGTAGTCTATGTGCGCAGAAGATGTCGGCGTCACCGTAGAACTGGGCTTCTTGGATGATTTTTGCGTCCCAGGGACCTAGTTTTCCACAACGGTTTTTGAGGTTGTAGTAGTCTATGTAGAGTGAAGATTTCAGCGTCACCGTAGATATGGGTGTCGACGATGATTTTTAGGACACCGGGGACTCAGCTTTTGTCAATAGTTTGTCCCGTCAAGAGTAGTCTATGTGCGCAGAAGATGTCGGCGTCACCGTAGAACTGGGCTTCTTGGATGATTTTTGCGTCCCAGGGACCTAGTTTTCCACAATGATTTCGAGGGCGAGCAGTAATCTATGTATAGTGAAGATTTCGGCGTCGCCACCGAACCGGGTTTCGATGATGATTTTTGGGACACCAGGAACTCACTTTTCGTCAACAGTTTGTCTGTCGGAGTAGTCTATGTGTGCGAGAAGATGTCAGCGGCCGTAGAAGTGGGCTTCTTGGATGATTTTTGGGTCCCGGGGACCTAGTTTTCGTCAACGGTTTTTGAGGTTGTAGTAGTCTATGTAGAGTGAAGATTTCAGCGTCACCGTAGATATGGGTGTCGACGATGATTTTTAGGACACCAGGGACTCAGTTTTTGTCAATAGTTTGTCTGTCGGAGTAGTCTATGTGCGCGAGAAGATGTCGGCGTCGCCGTAGAACTGGGCTTCTTGGATGATTTTTGCGTCCCAGGGACCTAGTTTTCCACAACGGTTTCTGAGGCAGCAGTAATCTATGTATAGTGAAGATTTCAGCGTCAGTCGCAGAACTGCTTTCGAGGATGATTTTTACGACACCAGGGACTCACTTTTCGTCAATAGTTTGTTTGTCGGGAGAAGTCTATGTGCGCAGAAGATGTAAGCGTCGGCCGTAGAAGTGGGCTTCTTGGATGATTTTTGGGTCCCAGGGACCTAGTTTTCGTGAACGGTTTTTGAGGTTGTAGTAGTCTATGTAGAGTGAAGATTTCAGCGTCACCGTAGATTTGGGTGTCGACGATGATTTTTAGGACACCACTGACTCAGGTTTTGTCAATAGTTTGTCTGTCAGGAGTAGTCTATGTGCGCAGAAGATGTAAGTGTCAGCCGTAGAAGTGGGCTTCTTGGATGATTTTTGGGTCCCGGGGACCTAGTTTTCGTCAACGGTTTTTGAGGTTGTAGTAGTCTATGTAGAGTGAAGATTTCAGAGCGTCACCGTAGATATGGGTGTCGACGATGATTTTTAGGACACCAGGGACTCAGCTTTTTGTCAATAGTTTGTCTGTCGAGAGTAGTCTATGTGCGCAGAAGATGTCGGCGTCGCCGTAGAACCGGGCTTCTTGGATGATTTTTGCGTCCTGGGACCTAGTTTTCCACAATGATTTCGAGGCAGCAGTAATCTATGTATAGTGAAGATTTCAGCGTCGGCCGCGTAACCGGGTTTCGATGATGATTTTTGGGACACCGGGAACTCACTTTTCGTCAACAGTTTGTCGTCAGAGTAGTCTATGTGCGCGAGAAGATGTCAGCGGCCGTAGAAGTGGGCTTCTTGGATGATTTTGGGTCCCGGGGACCTAGTTTTCCACAACGGTTTTTGAGGTTGTAGTAGTCTATGTAGAGTGAAGATTTCAGCGTCACCGTAGATATGGGTGTCGACGATGATTTTTAGGACACCGGGGACTCAGTTTTTGTCAACAGTTTGTCCGTCGAGAGTAGTCTATGTGCGCAGAAGATGTCGGCGTCGCCGTAGAACCGGGCTTCTTGGATGATTTTTGCGTCCCGGGGACCTAGTTTTCCACAATGATTTCGAGGCGCAGTAATCTATGTATAGTGAAGATTTCGGCGTCGGTCACCGTAGAACCGGGTTTCGATGATGATTTTTGGGACACCGGGAACTCACTTTTCGTCAACAGTTTGTCTGTCGGGAGTAGTCTATGTGCGCAGAAGATGTCGGCGTCGGCCGTAGAAGTGGGCTTCTTGGATGATTTTTGGGTCCCGGGGACCTAGTTTTCGTCAACGGTTTTTGAGGTTGTAGTAGTCTATGTAGAGTGAAGATTTCAGCGTCACCGTAGATATGGGTGTCGACGATGATTTTTAGGACACCAGGGACTCGGTTTTTGTCAATAGTTTGTCCCGTCGGGAGTAGTCTATGTGCGCAGAAGATGTCGGCGTCGACCGTAGAACCGGGCTTCTTGGATGATTTTTGCGTCCCAGGGACCTAGTTTTCCACAACGGTTTCGAGGCGACGGAGTAATCTATGTATAGTGAAGATTTCGGCGTCGGTCGCGAACGGGTTTCGAGGATGATTTTTACGACACCGGGGACTCGGTTTTCGTCAATAGTTTGTTTGTCAGGAGTAGTCTATGTGCGTAGAAGATGTAAGCGTCAGCCGTAGAAGTGGGCTTCTTGGATGATTTTTGGGTCCCAGGGACCTAGTTTTCGTGAACGGTTTTTGAGGTTGTAGTAGTCTATGTAGAGTGAAGATTTCAGCGTCACCGTAGATTTGGGTGTCGACGATGATTTTTAGGACACCAGGGACTCAGGTTTTGTCAATAGTTTGTCTGTCAGGAGTAGTCTATGTGCGCGAGAAGATGTAAGTGTCACCGTAGAAGTGGGCTTCTTGGATGATTTTTGGGTCCCGGGGACCTAGTTTTCGTCAACGGTTTTTGAGGTTGTAGTAGTCTATGTAGAGTGAAGATTTCGGCGTCACCGTAGATATGGGTGTCGACGATGATTTTTAGGACACCAGGGACTCAGTTTTTGTCAATAGTTTGTCCGTCGGGAGTAGTCTATGTGCGCAGAAGATGTCGGCGTCGGCCGTAGAACTGGGCTTCTTGGATGATTTTTGCGTCCCGGGGACCTAGTTTTCCACAATGATTTCGAGGCGCAGTAATCTATGTATAGTGAAGATTTCGGCGTCCCCGTAGAACCGGGTTTCGATGATGATTTTTGGGACACCGGGAACTCACTTTTCGTCAACAGTTTGTTTGTCGGGAGTAGTCTATGTGCGCAGAAGATGTCGGCGTCGGCCGTAGAACTGGGCTTCTTGGATGATTTTTGGGTCCCGGGGACCTAGTTTTCCACAACGGTTTTTGAGGTTGTAGTAGTCTATGTAGAGTGAAGATTTCGGCGTCACCGTAGATATGGGTGTCGACGATGATTTTTAGGACACCAGGGACTCAGTTTTTGTCAACAGTTTGTCCGTCGGGAGTAGTCTATGTGCGCAGAAGATGTCGGCGTCGCCCGTAGAACCGGGCTTCTTGGATGATTTTTGCGTCCCAGGGACCTAGTTTTCCACAATGATTTCTGAGGCAGCAGTAATCTATGTATAGTGAAGATTTCAGCGTCAGCCGCAGAACTGGGTTTCGATGATGATTTTTGGGACACCAGGAACTCACTTTTCGTCAACAGTTTGTCTCGTCGGGAGTAGTCTATGTGCGCGAGAAGATGTCGGCGTCACCGTAGAAGTGGGCTTCTTGGATGATTTTTGGGTCCCGGGGACCTAGTTTTCGTCAACGGTTTTTGAGGTTGTAGTAGTCTATGTAGAGTGAAGATTTCGGCGTCACCGTAGATATGGGTGTCGACGATGATTTTTAGGACACCAGGGACTCAGTTTTTGTCAATAGTTTGTCGTCGGGAGTAGTCTATGTGCGCAGAAGATGTCGGCGTCAGCCGTAGAACTGGGCTTCTTGGATGATTTTTGCGTCCCAGGGACCTAGTTTTCCACAACGGTTTCGAGGCGCAGTAATCTATGTATAGTGAAGATTTCGTCGTCGTCCCTGAACCGGCTTTCGAGGATGATTTTTACGACACCAGGGACTCAGTTTTCGTCAATAGTTTGTTTGTCGGGAGTAGTCTATGTGCGCGAGAAGATGTAAGCGTCGCCCGTAGAAGTGGGCTTCTTGGATGATTTTTGGGTCCCAGGGACCTAGTTTTCGTGAACGGTTTTTGAGGTTGTAGTAGTCTATGTAGAGTGAAGATTTCAGCGTCACCGTAGATATGGGTGTCGACGATGATTTTTAGGACACCAGGGACTCAGTTTTTGTCAATAGTTTGTCTGGGGAGTAGTCTATGTGCGCAGAAGATGTCGGCGTCGGCCGTAGAACTGGGCTTCTTGGATGATTTTTGCGTCCCAGGGACCTAGTTTTCCACAACGGTTTCGAGGCAGCGAGTAATCTATGTATAGTGAAGATTTCAGCGTCGGCCGCGAAGCGGGTTTCGAGGATGATTTTTACGACACCAGGGACTCGGTTTTCGTCAATAGTTTGTTTGTCGGGAGTAGTCTATGTGCGCGAGAAGATGTAAGCGTCAGCCGTAGAAGTGGGCTTCTTGGATGATTTTTGGGTCCCAGGGACCTAGTTTTCGTGAACGGTTTTTGAGGTTGTAGTAGTCTATGTAGAGTGAAGATTTCAGCGTCACCGTAGATTTGGGTGTCGACGATGATTTTTAGGACACCGGGGACTCGGTTTTTGTCAATAGTTTGTCTGTCAGAGTAGTCTATGTGCGCGAGAAGATGTAAGCGTCGGCCGTAGAAGTGGGCTTCTTGGATGATTTTTGGGTCCCGGGGACCTAGTTTTCCACAACGGTTTTTGAGGTTGTAGTAGTCTATGTAGAGTGAAGATTTCGGTGTCACCGTAGATATGGGTGTCGACGATGATTTTTAGGACACCGGGGACTCGGTTTTTGTCAATAGTTTGTCCGTCGGGAGTAGTCTATGTGCGCGAAGATGTCGGCGTCCACCGTAGAACTGGGCTTCTTGGATGATTTTTGCGTCCCAAGGACCTAGTTTTCCACAACGGTTTTCCGAGGCCGCAGTAATCTATGTATAGTGAAGATTTCAGTCGTCGGGCCGTAGACCGGGTTTCGAGGATGATTTTTACGACACCGGGGACTCACTTTTCGTCAATAGTTTGTTTGTCGGGAGTAGTCTATGTGGCGTAGAAGATGTAAGCGTCACCGTAGAACTGGGCTTCTTGGATGATTTTTGGGTCCCGGGGACCTAGTTTTCGTGAACGGTTTTTGAGGTTGTAGTAGTCTATGTAGAGTGAAGATTTCAGCGTCACCGTAGATTTGGGTGTCGACGATGATTTTTAGGACACCGGGGACTCGGTTTTTGTCAATAGTTTGTCTGTCGAGAGTAGTCTATCTGCGCGAGAAGATGTAAGCGTCGGCCCGTAGAAGTGGGCTTCTTGGATGATTTTTGGGTCCTGTGGACCTAGTTTTCGTCAACGGTTTTTGAGGTTGTAGTAGTCTATGTAGAGTGAAGATTTCAGCGTCACCGTAGATATGGGTGTCGACGATGATTTTTAGGACACCGGGGACTCGGTTTTTGTCAATAGTTTGTCTGTCGGGAGTAGTCTATGTGCGCGAGAAGATGTCGGCGTCGGCCGTAGAACCGGGCTTCTTGGATGATTTTTGCGTCCCAGGGACCTAGTTTTCCACAATGATTTCGAGGCGCAGTAATCTATGTATAGTGAAGATTTCAGCGTCGGCCCGTGAACCGGGTTTCGATGATGATTTTTGGGACACCAGGAACTCACTTTTCGTCAATAGTTTGTCCTGTCGGGAGTAGTCTATGTGCGCAGAAGATGTCAGCGTCACCGTAGAAGTGGGCTTCTTGGATGATTTTTGGGTCCCGGGGACCTAGTTTTCCACAACGGTTTTTGAGGTTGTAGTAGTCTATGTAGAGTGAAGATTTCGGCGTCACCGTAGATATGGGTGTCGACGATGATTTTTAGGACACCAGGGACTCGGCTTTTGTCAAAGTTTGTTCGTCGGGAGTAGTCTATGTGCGCAGAAGATGTCGGCGTCGACCGTAGAACTGGGCTTCTTGGATGATTTTTGCGTCCCGGGGACCTAGTTTTCCACAATGATTTACGAGGGGCGCAGTAATCTATGTATAGTGAAGATTTCGTCGGCCCGCAGAACCGGGTTTCGATGATGATTTTTGGGACACCGGGAACTCACTTTTCGTCAACAGTTTGTCCGTCGGAGTAGTCTATGTGCGCAGAAGATGTCGGCGTCGGCCGTAGAAGTGGGCTTCTTGGATGATTTTTGGGTCCCGGGGACCTAGTTTTCGTCAACGGTTTTTGAGGTTGTAGTAGTCTATGTAGAGTGAAGATTTCAGCGTCACCGTAGATATGGGTGTCGACGATGATTTTTAGGACACCAGGGACTCGGTTTTTGTCAATAGTTTGTTACGTCGGGAGTAGTCTATGTGCGCAGAAGATGTCGGCGTCGCCGTAGAACCGGGCTTCTTGGATGATTTTTGCGTCCCGGGGACCTAGTTTTCCACAAGGTTTCGAGGCGCAGTAATCTATGTATAGTGAAGATTTCAGCGTCGGCCGCAGAATCGCTTTCGAGGATGATTTTTACGACACCAGGGACTCGGTTTTTGTCAATAGTTTGTCTGTCGGGAGTAGTCTATGTGCGCAGAAGATGTCGGCGCGGCCGTAGAACTGGGCTTCGTGGATGATTTTTGCGTCCCAGGGACCTAGTTTTCCACAATGATTTCTGAGGCAGCAGTAATCTATGTATAGTGAAGATTTCAGCGTCACCGTAGAATGGGTTTCGATGATGATTTTTGGGACACCAGGAACTCACTTTTCGTCAAAGTTTGTCCGTCGGGAGTAGTCTATGTGCGCGAGAAGATGTCGGCGTCGCCGTAGAAGTGGGCTTCTTGGATGATTTTTGGGTCCCGGGGACCTAGTTTTCGTCAACGGTTTTTGAGGTTGTAGTAGTCTATGTAGAGTGAAGATTTCGGCGTCACCGTAGATATGGGTGTCGACGATGATTTTTAGGACACCAGGGACTCAGTTTTTGTCAATAGTTTGTCCGTCGGGAGTAGTCTATGTGCGCGAAGATGTCGGCGTCGACCGTAGAACTCGGGCTTCTTGGATGATTTTTGCGTCCCGGGGACCTAGTTTTCCACAAAGGTTTCCGAGGCGCAGTAATCTATGTATAGTGAAGATTTCGGCGTCACCGTAGAATCGCTTCGAGGATGATTTTTACGACACCGGGGACTCGGTTTTTGTCAATAGTTTGTCCGTCGGGAGTAGTCTATGTGCGCAGAAGATGTCCGCGTCGCCGTAGAACTGGGCTTCTTGGATGATTTTTGCGTCCCAGGGACCTAGTTTTCCACAACGGTTTCTGAGGCACCAGGAATCTATGTATAGTGAAGATTTCAGCGTGAGGCGCAGAACTGCTTTCGAGGATGATTTTTACGACACCGGGGACTCGCTTTTCGTCAATAGTTTGTCTCCGTCGGGAGTAGTCTATGTGCGCAGAAGATGTCAGCGTCAGCCGTAGAACTGGGCTTCTTGGATGATTTTTGCGTCCCAGGGACCTAGTTTTCCACAACGGTTTTTGAGGTTGTAGTAGTCTATGTAGAGTGAAGATTTCGGCGTCACCGTAGATATGGGTGTCGACGATGATTTTTAGGACACCAGGGACTCGGTTTTTGTCAATAGTTTGTCCGTCGGGAGTAGTCTATGTGCGCGAGAAGATGTAAGCGTCACCGTAGAAGTGGGCTTCTTGGATGATTTTTGGGTCCCAGGGACCTAGTTTTCGTCAACGGTTTTTGAGGTTGTAGTAGTCTATGTAGAGTGAAGATTTCGGTGTCAACGTAGATATGGGTGTCGACGATGATTTTTAGGACACCAGGGACTCGGTTTTTGTCAATAGTTTGTGTGTCGGGAGTAGTCTATGTGCGCGAAGATGTCGGCGTCGCCTAGTAGAACTGGGCTTCTTGGATGATTTTTGCGTCCCAAGGACCTAGTTTTCCACAACGGTTTTCGAGGCGTAGTAATCTATGTATAGTGAAGATTTCGTCGTCGCCGTAGTCGCTTTCGAGGATGATTTTTACGACACCGGGGACTCGGTTTTCGTCAATAGTTTGTCCGTCGGGAGTAGTCTATGTGCGCGAGAAGATGTAAGCGTCGGCCGTAGAAGTGGGCTTCTTGGATGATTTTTGGGTCCCGGGGACCTAGTTTTCGTGAACGGTTTTTGAGGTTGTAGTAGTCTATGTAGAGTGAAGATTTCAGCGTCACCGTAGATTTGGGTGTCGACGATGATTTTTAGGACACCGGGGACTCGGTTTTTGTCAATAGTTTGTCCGTCGGGAGTAGTCTATGTGCGCGAGAAGATGTAAGCGTCGGCCGTAGAAGTGGGCTTCTTGGATGATTTTTGGGTCCCGGGGACCTAGTTTTCGTCAACGGTTTTTGAGGTTGTAGTTGTCTATGTAGAGTGAAGATTTCAGCGTCACCGTAGATATGGGTGTCGACGATGATTTTTAGGACACCAGGGACTCGGTTTTTGTCAATAGTTTGTCTGTCGGGAGTAGTCTATGTGCGCGAGAAGATGTCGGCGTCGGCCGTAGAATTGGGCTTCTTGGATGATTTTTGCGTCCCGGGGACCTAGTTTTCCACAATGATTTTCGAGGCGGCAGTAATCTATGTATAGTGAAGATTTCGGCGTCGGCCTTGAACCGGGTTTCGATGATGATTTTTGGGACACCAGGAACTCACTTTTCGTCAACAGTTTGTCCGTCGGGAGTAGTCTATGTGCGCAAAAGATGTCGGCGTCGGCCGTAGAACCTGGGCTTCTTGGATGATTTTTGCGTCCCAGGGACCTAGTTTTCCACAACGGTTTTTGAGGTTGTAGTAGTCTATGTAGAGTGAAGATTTCAGCGTCACCGTAGATATGGGTGTCGACGATGATTTTTAGGACACCGGGGACTCAGTTTTTGTCAACAGTTTGTCTGTCAGGAGTAGTCTATGTGCGCAGAAGATGTCGGCGTCAGCCGTAGAACTGGGCTTCGTGGATGATTTTTGCGTCCCAGGGACCTAGTTTTCCACAATGATTTCGAGGCGCAGTAATCTATGTATAGTGAAGATTTCGGCGCCCGCTTAACCGGGTTTCGAGGATGATTTTTGGGACACCAGGAACTCACTTTTCGTCAACAGTTTGTCTATCAGGAGTAGTCTATGTGCGCAGAAGATGTCAGCGTCAGCCTTAGAAGTGGGCTTCTTGGATGATTTTTGGGTCCCGGGGACCTAGTTTTCGTCAACGGTTTTTGAGGTTGTAGTAGTCTATGTAGAGTGAAGATTTCAGAGTCACCGTAGATATGGGTGTCGACGATGATTTTTAGGACACCGGGGACTCGGTTTTTGTCAATAGTTTGTCTGTCGGGAGTAGTCTATGTGCGCAGAAGATGTCGGCGTCGGCCGTAGAACTGGGCTTCTTGGATGATTTTTGCGTCCCGGGGACCTAGTTTTCCACAACGGTTTCGAGGGCCAGTAATCTATGTATAGTGAAGATTTCAGTCGGTCCAGAACCGCTTCGAGGATGATTTTTACGACACTAGGGACTCGGTTTTGTCAATAGTTTGTCCGTCGGGAGTAGTCTATGTGCGCGAGAAGATGTAAGCGTCGGCCGTAGAAGTGGGCTTCTTGGATGATTTTTGGGTCCCGGGGACCTAGTTTTCGTCAACGGTTTTTGAGGTTGTAGTAGTCTATGTAGAGTGAAGATTTCAGCGTCACCGTAGATATGGGTGTCGACGATGATTTTTAGACACGACACCAGGGACTCGGTTTTTGTCAATAGTTTGTTCGGGAGTAGTCTATGTGCGCAGAAGATGTCGGCGTCGGCCGTAGAACTGGGCTTCTTGGATGATTTTTGCGTCCCGGGGACCTAGTTTTCCACAATGATTTCGAGGCGCGATAATCTATGTATAGTGAAGATTTCAGCGTCGCCGCGCAGAACCGGGTTTCGATGATGATTTTTGGGACACCAGGAACTCACTTTTCGTCAACAGTTTGTTCGTCGGGAGTAGTCTATGTGCGCGAGAAGATGTAAGCGTCGGCCGTAGAAGTGGGCTTCTTGGATGATTTTTGGGTCCCGGGGACCTAGTTTTCCACAACGGTTTTTGAGGTTGTAGTAGTCTATGTAGAGTGAAGATTTCGGCGTCACCGTAGATATGGGTGTCGACGATGATTTTTAGGACACCGGGGACTCGGTTTTTGTCAATAGTTTGTCGTCGGGGAGTAGTCTATGTGCGCAGAAGATGTCGGCGTCGCCGTAGAACTGGGCTTCGTGGATGATTTTTGCGTCCCGGGGACCTAGTTTTCCACAATGATTTCGAGGCGCAGTAATCTATGTATAGTGAAGATTTCAGCGTCGGCCGTAACCGGGTTTCGATGATGATTTTTGGGACACCAGGAACTCACTTTTCGTCAACAGTTTGTCCGTCGGGAGTAGTCTATGTGCGCGAGAAGATGTCGGCGTCGGCCGTAGAAGTGGGCTTCTTGGATGATTTTTGGGTCCCGGGGACCTAGTTTTCCACAACGGTTTCTCGAGGCGGTAGTAATCTATGTATAGTGAAGATTTCGGCGTCACCGTAGATATGGGTTTCGATGATGATTTTTGGGACACCGGGAACTCACTTTTCGTCAACAGTTTGTACGTCGGGGAGTAGTCTATGTGCGCGAGAAGATGTCGGCGTCGGCCGTAGAACTGGGCTTCTTGGATGATTTTGGCGTCCCGGGGACCTAGTTTTCCACAATGATTTCGAGGGCGACGGTAATCTATGTATAGTGAAGATTTCTGCGTCGGCCGCAGAACCGGGTTTCGATGTTGATTTTTGGGACACCAGGAACTCACTTTTCGTCAACAGTTTGTCTGTCAGGAGTAGTCTATGTGCGCAGAAGATGTAAGCGTCAGTCGTAGAAGTGGGCTTCTTGGATGATTTTTGGGTCCTAGGGACCTAGATTTCGTCAACGGTTTTTGAGGTTGTAGTAGTCTATGTAGAGTGAAGATTTCAGCGTCACCGTAGATATGGGTGTCGACGATGATTTTTAGGACAACAGGGACTCAGTTTTTGTCAATAGTTTGTACGTCGGGAGTAGTCTATGTGCGCAGAAGATGTCGGCGTCGGCCGTAGAACTGGGCTTCTTGGATGATTTTTGCGTCCCAGGGACCTAGTTTTCCACAATGATTTCGAGGCGCAGTAATCTATGTATAGTGAAGATTTCGTCGGCCGCAGAACCCGGGTTTCGATGATGATTTTTGGGATACCGGGAACTCACTTTTCGTCAACAGTTTGTACGTCGGGAGTAGTCTATGTGCGCGAGAAGATGTAAGCGTCAGCCGTAGAAGTGGGCTTCTTGGATGATTTTTGGGTCCCGGGGACCTAGTTTTCCACAACGGTTTTTGAGGTTGTAGTAGTCTATGTAGAGTGAAGATTTCAGCGTCACCGTAGATATGGGTGTCGACGATGATTTTTAGGACACCGGGGACTCGGTTTTGTCAACAGTTTGTCCGTCAGGAGTAGTCTATGTGCGCGAGAAGATGTCGTCGGCCGTAGAACCGGGCTTCTTGGATGATTTTTGCGTCCCAGGGACCTAGTTTTCCACAATGATTTCGAGGCGCGGTAATCTATGTATAGTGAAGATTTCGGCGTCGGCCCGCAGAACTGGGTTTCGATGATGATTTTTGGGACACCAGGAACTCACTTTTCGTCAACGGTTTGTCTATCAGTAGTAGTCTATGTGCGCAAAAGATGTCAGCGTCAGCCGTAGAACTGGGCTTCTTGGATGATTTTTGGGTCCCAGGGACCTAGTTTTCCTCAACAGTTTTTGAGGCCGCAGTAATCCATGTATAGTGAAGATTTCAGCGTCACCGTAGATATGGGTGTCGATGATGATTTTTGGGACACCGGGGACTCACTTTTCGTCAACAGTTTGTCCGTCGGGAGTAGTCTATGTGCGCAGAAGATGTCGGCGTCGGCCGTAGAACTGGGCTTCTTGGATGATTTTGCGTCCCGGGGACCTAGTTTTCCACAATGATTTCGAGGCGGCGGTAATCTATGTATAGTGAAGATTTCGGCGTCGGATCGCGAACCGGGTTTCGATGTTGATTTTTGGGACACCGGGGACTCACTTTTCGTCAACGGTTTGTACGTCGGGAGTAGTCTATGTGCGCGAGAAGATGTAAGCGTCGGTCGTAGAAGTGGGCTTCTTGGATGATTTTTGGGTCCCGGGGACCTAGTTTTCGTCAACGGTTTTTGAGGTTGTAGTAGTCTATGTAGAGTGAAGATTTCGGCGTCACCGTAGATATGGGTGTCGACGATGATTTTTAGGACACCGGGGACTCGGTTTTTGTCAATAGTTTATACGTCGGGAGTAGTCTATGTGCGCGAAGATGTCGGCGTCGGCCGTAGAACTGGGCTTCTTGGATGATTTTTGCGTCGCGGGGACCTAGTTTTCCACAACGGTTTTTCGAGGGCGCGGTAATCCTGTATAGTGAAGATTTCACCGTCGGCCCGAGAGTGGGTTTCGAGGATGATTTTTGGGACACTAGGCACTCGGTTTTTCTCAACAGTTTGTTCGTCGGGAGTAGTCTATGTGCGCGAGAAGATGTCGGCGTCGGCCGTAGAACCTGGGCTTCTTGGATGATTTTTGCGTCCCGGGGACCTAGTTTTCCACAATGATTTCGAGGCGTAGTAATCTATGTATAGTGAAGATTTCAGCGTCAGCCGCAGAACCGGGTTTCGATGATGATTTTTGGGACACCAGGAACTCACTTTTCGTCAACAGTTTGTCCGTCGGGAGTAGTCTATGTGCGCGAGAAGATGTCGGCGTCGGCCGTAGAACTGGGCTTCTTGGATGATTTTTGGGTCCCAAGGACCTAGTTTTCGTCAACGGTTTTTGAGGTTGTAGTAGTCTATGTAGAGTGAAGATTTCGGCGTCACCGTAGATATGGGTGTCGACGATGATTTTTAGGACACCGGGGACTCGGTTTTTGTCAACAGTTTGTCCGTCGGGAGTAGTCTATGTGCGCGAGAAGATGTCGGCGTCGGCCGTAGAACCGGGCTTCTTGGATGATTTTTGCGTCCCGGGGACCTAGTTTTCCACAATGATTTACGAGCGGCAGTAATCTATGTATAATGAAGATTTCGGCGTCGGCTGGAACCGGGTTTCGATGATGATTTTTGGGACACCAGGAACTCACTTTTCGTCAACGGTTTGTCTGTCGGGGAGTAGTCTATGTGCGCGAGAAGATGTCGGCGTCGGCCGTAGAAGTGGGCTTCTTGGATGATTTTTGGGTCCCGGGGACCTAGTTTTCGTCAACGGTTTTTGAGGTTGTAGTAGTCTATGTAGAGTGAAGATTTCGGCGTCACCGTAGTAGATATGGGTGTCGACGATGATTTTTAGGACACCAGGGACTCGGTTTTTGTCAATAGTTTGTCTGGGGAGTAGTCTATGTGCGAGAAGATGTCGGCGTCGGCCGTAGAACTGGGCTTCTTGGATGATTTTTGCATCCCGGGGACCTAGTTTTCCACAACGGTTTCTGAGGCAGCAGTAATCTATGTATAGTGAAGATTTCAGCGTCAGTCGCAGAACTGCTTTCGAGGATGATTTTTACGACACCAGGGACTCGGTTTTTGTCAATAGTTTGTCGTCGGGAGTAGTCTATGTGCGCGAGAAGATGTAAGCGTCGGCCGTAGAAGTGGGCTTCTTGGATGATTTTTGGGTCCCGGGGACCTAGTTTTCGTCAACGGTTTTTGAGGTTGTAGTAGTCTATGTAGAGTGAAGATTTCAGCGTCACCGTAGATATGGGTGTCGACGATGATTTTTAGGACACCGGGGACTCGGTTTTTGTCAATAGTTTGTACGTCGGGAGTAGTCTATGTGCGCAGAAGATGTCGGCGTCGGCCGTAGAAGCTGGGCTTCTTGGATGATTTTTGCGTCCCGGGGACCTAGTTTTCCACAATGATTTCGAGGCGCAGTAATCTATGTATAGTGAAGATTTCGGCGTCGCATGAGAACTGGGTTTCGATGATGATTTTTGGGACACCGGGGAACTCACTTTTCGTCAACGGTTTGTCCGTCGGGAGTAGTCTATGTGCGCGAGAAGATGTCAGCGTCAGCCGTAGAACTGGGCTTCTTGGATGATTTTTGCGTCCCAGGGACCTAGTTTTCCACAACGGTTTTTGAGGTTGTAGTAGTCTATGTAGAGTGAAGATTTCAGCGTCACCGTAGATATGGGTGTCGACGATGATTTTTAGGACACCAGGGACTCGGTTTTTGTCAAAGTTTGTCTGTCGGGAGTAGTCTATGTGCGCGGAAGATGTCAGCGTCAGCCGTAGAACTGGGCTTCGTGGATGATTTTTGCGTCCCGGGGACCTAGTTTTCCACAATGATTTACGAGGCAGCAGTAATCTATGTATAGTGAAGATTTCGGCGTCGGCCGCGGTAAAGGGTTTCGATGATGATTTTTGGGACACCGGGAACTCACTTTTCGTCAACAGTTTGTCGTCGGGAGTAGTCTATGTGCGCGAGAAGATGTCGGCGTCGGCCGTAGAAGTGGGCTTCTTGGATGATTTTTGGGTCCCGGGACCTAGTTTTCCACAACGGTTTCGAGGTTGAGCAGTAATCTATGTATAGTGAAGATTTCAGCGTCGATCCGTAGATATGGGTTTCGATGATGATTTTTGGGACACCGGGACTCACTTTTCGTCAACGGTTTGTCCGTCGGGAGTAGTCTATGTGCGCGAGAAGATGTCGGCGTCGGCCGTAGAACTGGGCTTCTTGGATGATTTTGGGGTCCAGGGACCTAGTTTTCCACAATGATTTACGAGGCGCGGTAATCTATGTATAGTGAAGATTTCGGCGTCGGCTAGGAACCGGGTTTCGATGTTGATTTTTGGGACACCGGGAACTCACTTTTCGTCAACGGTTTGTCGTCGGGGAGTAGTCTATGTGCGCGAGAAGATGTAAGCGTCGGCCGTAGAAGTGGGCTTCTTGGATGATTTTTGGGTCCCAGGGACCTAGATTTCGTCAACGGTTTTTGAGGTTGTAGTAGTCTATGTAGAGTGAAGATTTCAGCGTCACCGTAGATATGGGTGTCGACGATGATTTTTAGGACACCGGGGACTCGGTTTTTGTCAATAGTTTATACGTCGGGAGTAGTCTATGTGCGCAGAAGATGTCGGCGTCGGCCGTAGAACTGGGCTTCTTGGATGATTTTTGCGTCCCGGGACCTAGTTTTCCACAACGGTTTCGAGGCGCGGTAATCCCTGTATAGTGAAGATTTCCCGTCGGCCCGTAGAACTGGGTTTCGAGGATGATTTTTGGGACACTAGGCACTCGGTTTTTCTCAACGGTTTGTACGTCGGGAGTAGTCTATGTGCGAGAAGATGTCGGCGTCGGCCGTAGAAGTGGGCTTCTTGGATGATTTTTGCGTCCCGGGGACCTAGTTTTCCACAATGGTTTTCGAGGAGGCGAGTAATCTATGTATAGTGAAGATTTCAGCGTCAGCCGCAGAACTGGGTTTCGATGATGATTTTTGGGACACCAGGAACTCACTTTTCGTCAACGGTTTGTCTATCAGTAGTAGTCTATGTGCGCGAGAAGATGTCGGCGTCGGCCGTAGAACTGGGCTTCTTGGATGATTTTTGCGTCCCGGGGACCTAGTTTTCCACAATGATTTTCGAGGAGCAGTAATCTATGTATAGTGAAGATTTCGGCGTCGGCCCGCAGACCGGGTTTCGATGATGATTTTTGGGACACCGGGAACTCACTTTTCGTCAACCGTTTGTACGTCGGGGAGTAGTCTATGTGCGCGAGAAGATGTCGGCGTCGGCCGTAGAAGCCGGGCTTCTTGGATGATTTTTGCGTCCCAGGGACCTAGTTTTCCACAACGGTTTTTGAGGTTGTAGTAGTCTATGTAGAGTGAAGATTTCAGCGTCACCGTAGATATGGGTGTCGACGATGATTTTTAGGACACCGGGGACTCGGTTTTTGTCAACAGTTTGTCGTCGGGAGTAGTCTATGTGCGCAGAAGATGTCTGCGTCGGCCGTAGAAGTGGGCTTCTTGGATGATTTTTGCGTCCCAGGGACCTAGTTTTCCACAACGGTTTTTGAGGTTGTAGTAGTCTATGTAGAGTGAAGATTTCAGCGTCACCGTAGATATGGGTGTCGACGATGATTTTTAGGAAACCAGGGACTCAGTTTTTGTCAATAGTTTGTCTGTCGGGAGTAGTCTATGTGCGCGGAAGATGTCGGCGTCGGCCGTAGAACTGGGCTTCTTGGATGATTTTTGCGTCCCGGGGACCTAGTTTTCCACAATGATTTCGAGGCGCAGTAATCTATGTATAGTGAAGATTTCAGCGTCGGCCCGTAGAACCGGGTTTCGATGATGATTTTTGGGACACCGGGAACTCACTTTTCGTCAATAGTTTGTACGTCGGGAGTAGTCTATGTGCGCAGAAGATGTCGGCGTCGCCCGTAGAAGCGGGCTTCTTGGATGATTTTTGCGTCCCGGGGACCTAGTTTTCCACAACGGTTTTGAGGTTGTAGTAGTCTATGTAGAGTGAAGATTTCGGCGTCACCGTAGATATGGGTGTCGACGATGATTTTTAGGACACCGGGGACTCGGTTTTTGTCAACATTTTGTCCGTCGGGAGTAGTCTATGTGCGCGAGAAGATGTCGGCGTCGGCCGTAGAACCTGGGCTTCGTGGATGATTTTTGCGTCCCGGGGACCTAGTTTTCCACAATGATTTTCGAGGTTGTAGTAGTCTATGTAGAGTGAAGATTTCAGCGTCACCGTAGATATGGGTGTCGACGATGATTTTTAGGACACCGGGGACTCGGTTTTTGTCAATAGTTTGTCTCGTCGGGAGTAGTCTATGTGCGCGAGAAGATGTCGGCGTCGGCCGTAGAACTGGGCTTCTTGGATGATTTTTGCGTCCCGGGGACCTAGTTTTCCACAATGATTTTGAGGCGTAGTAATCTATGTATAGTGAAGATTTCAGCGTCGGCCCGTAACCGGGTTTCGATGATGATTTTTGGGACACCGGGAACTCACTTTTCGTCAACCGTTTGTCCGTCGGGGAGTAGTCTATGTGCGCGAGAAGATGTCGGCAGCCGTAGAACTGGGCTTCTTGGATGATTTTTGCGTCCCAAGGACCTAGTTTTCCACAACGGTTTTTGAGGTTGTAGTAGTCTATGTAGAGTGAAGATTTCGAGTCACCGTAGATATGGGTGTCGACGATGATTTTTAGGACACCGGGGACTCGGTTTTTGTCAATAGTTTGTCTCGTCGGGAGTAGTCTATGTGCGCGAGAAGATGTCGGCGTCGGCCGTAGAAGCTGGGCTTCGTGGATGATTTTTGCGTCCCAGGGACCTAGTTTTCCACAATGATTTCTGAGGTTGTAGTAGTCTATGTAGAGTGAAGATTTCAGCGTCACCGTAGATATGGGTGTCGACGATGATTTTTAGGAAACCAGGGACTCAGTTTTTGTCAATAGTTTGTCTCGGGAGTAGTCTATGTGCGCGAAGATGTCGGCGTCGGCCGTAGAACTGGGCTTCTTGGATGATTTTTGCGTCCCGGGGACCTAGTTTTCCACAATGATTTACGAGGGCAGTAATCTATGTATAGTGAAGATTTCGGCGTCGGCCCGCAGAACCGGGTTTCGATGATGATTTTTGGGACACCGGGAACTCACTTTTCGTCAACGGTTTGTCCGTCGGGAGTAGTCTATGTGCGCGAGAAGATGTCGGCGTGCGGCCGTAGAACCCGGGCTTCTTGGATGATTTTTGCGTCCCAAGGACCTAGTTTTCCACAACGGTTTTTGAGGTTGTAGTAGTCTATGTAGAGTGAAGATTTCAGCGTCACCGTAGATATGGGTGTCGACGATGATTTTTAGGACACCGGGGACTCGGTTTTGTCAACAGTTTGTCGTCGAGAGTAGTCTATGTGCGCGAGAAGATGTCGGCGTCGGCCGTAGAACCGGGCTTCGTGGATGATTTTTGCGTCCCGGGGACCTAGTTTTCCACAATGATTTACGAGGCGTAGTAATCTATGTATAGTGAAGATTTCGGCGTCGTCCGAAGTAGGACCGGGTTTCGATGATGATTTTTGGGACACCGGGAACTCACTTTTCGTCAACAGTTTGTCCGTCGGGAGTAGTCTATGTGCGCGAGAAGATGTGGCGTCGGCCGTAGAAGTGGGCTTCTTGGATGATTTTTGGGTCCCGTGGACCTAGATTTCGTCAACGGTTTTTGAGGTTGTAGTAGTCTATGTAGAGTGAAGATTTCGGCGTCACCGTAGATATGGGTGTCGACGATGATTTTTAGGACACCAGGGACTCGGTTTTTGTCAATAGTTTGTCTGTCGGGAGTAGTCTATGTGCGCGAGAAGATGTCGGCGTCGGCCGTAGAACTGGGCTTCTTGGATGATTTTTGCGTCCCGGGGACCTAGTTTTCCACAACGGTTTCGAGGCTGAGTAATCTATGTATAGTGAAGATTTCAGCGTCGGTCGGCGTTTCGAGGATGATTTTTACGACACCGGGGACTCGGTTTTCGTCAATAGTTTGTACGTCGGGAGTAGTCTATGTGCGAGAAGATGTAAGCGTCGGCCGTAGAAGTGGGCTTCTTGGATGATTTTTGGGTCCTAGGGACCTAGTTTTCGTCAACGGTTTTTGAGGTTGTAGTAGTCTATGTGAGAGTGAAGATTTGAGTGGAAATTCACCGTAGATATGGGTGTCGACGATGATTTTTAGGACACCGGGGACTCGGTTTTTGTCAACAGTTTGTCCGTCGGGAGTAGTCTATGTGCGCAGAAGATGTCGGCGTCGGCCGTAGAAATGGGCTTCTTAGATGATTTTTGCGTCCCGGGGACCTAGTTTTCCACAATGATTTCGAGGCGACGGTAATCTATGTATAGTGAAGATTTCGGCGTCGACCGCGGAGATGGGTTTCGATGATGATTTTTGGGACACCGGGGACTCACTTTTCGTCAACCGTTTGTCCGTCGGGAGTAGTCTATGTGCGCAGAAGATGTCAGCGTCAGCCGTAGAACTGGGCTTCTTGGATGATTTTTGCGTCCCAAGGACCTAGTTTTCCACAACGGTTTTTGAGGTTGTAGTAGTCTATGTAGAGTGAAGATTTCAGCGTCACCGTAGATATGGGTGTCGACGATGATTTTTAGGACACCGGGGACTCGGTTTTTGTCAACCGTTTGTCCGTCGGGAGTAGTCTATGTGCGAGAAGATGTCGGCGTCGGCCGTAGAACTGGGCTTCGTGGATGATTTTTGCGTCCCGGGGACCTAGTTTTCCACAATGATTTACGGCGTGAGTAATCTATGTATAGTGAAGATTTCGTCGTCGCGAGGCTGGGTTTCGATGATGATTTTTGGGACACCGGGGAACTCACTTTACGTCAACAGTTTGTACGTCGGGAGTAGTCTATGTGCGCAGAAGATGTCGGCGTCGGCCGTAGAAGTGGGCTTCTTGGATGATTTTTGGGTCCCGGGGACCTAGTTTTCGTCAACGGTTTTTGAGGTTGTAGTAGTCTATGTAGAGTGAAGATTTCGGCGTCACCGTAGATATGGGTGTCGACGATGATTTTTAGGACACCGGGGACTCGGTTTTTGTCAATAGTTTGTACGTCAGGAGTAGTCTATGTGCGCGAGAAGATGTCAGCGTCGCCGTAGAACTGGGCTTCTTGGATGATTTTTGCGTCCCGGGGACCTAGTTTTCCACAACGGTTTAAGGAAACGAGGGTAATCTATGTATAGTGAAGATTTCCGTCACCGTAGACTGGGTTTCGAGGATGATTTTTACGACACCGGGGACTCGGTTTTCGTCAATAGTTTGTACGTCGGGAGTAGTCTATGTGCGCGAGAAGATGTAGCGTCGGCCGTAGAAGTGGGCTTCTTGGATGATTTTTGGGTCCTAGGGACCTAGTTTTCGTCAACGGTTTTTGAGGTTGTAGTAGTCTATGTAGAGTGAAGATTTCGGCGTCACCGTAGATATGGGTGTCGACGATGATTTTTAGGACACCGGGGACTCGGTTTTTGTCAATCGTTTGTCCGTCGGGAGTAGTCTATGTGCGCGAGAAGATGTCGGCGTCGGCCGTAGAAATGGGCTTCTTAGATGATTTTTGCGTCCCAGGGACCTAGTTTTCCACAATGATTTACGAGGCGTAGTAATCTATGTATAGTGAAGATTTCGGCGTCGGCCCCGAGAGCGGGTTTCGATGATGATTTTTGGGACACCGGGGACTCACTTTTCGTCAACGGTTTGTCTACGTCGGGGAGTAGTCTATGTGCGCGAGAAGATGTCGGCGTCGGCCGTAGAAGCTGGGCTTCTTGGATGATTTTTGCGTCCCAGGGACCTAGTTTTCCACAACGGTTTTTGAGGTTGTAGTAGTCTATGTAGAGTGAAGATTTCAGCGTCACCGTAGATATGGGTGTCGACGATGATTTTTAGGACACCGGGGACTCGGTTTTTGTCAACGGTTTGTCGTCGGGAGTAGTCTATGTGCGCGAGAAGATGTCGGCGTCGCCGTAGAATTGGGCTTCTTGGATGATTTTTGCGTCCCGGGGACCTAGTTTTCCACAATGATTTACGAGGGCGAGTAATCTATGTATAGTGAAGATTTCGGCGTCGGCCGCAGAGCCAGGTTTCGATGATGATTTTTGGGACACCGGGAACTCACTTTTCGTCAACGGTTTTGTCGTCGGGAGTAGTCTATGTGCGCGAAGATGTCGGCGTCGGCCGTAGAAGTGGGCTTCTTGGATGATTTTTGGGTCCCCGGGGACCTAGTTTTCGTCAACGGTTTTTGAGGCGGTAGTCTATGTAGAGTGAAGATTTCAGCGTCACCGGAGATATGGGTGTCGACGATGATTTTTAGGACACCGGGGACTCGGTTTTTGTCAATAGTTTATCCGTCGGGAGTAGTCTATGTGCGCGAGAAGATGTAAGCGTCGGCCGTAGAAGTGGGCTTCTTGGATGTTTTTTGGCTCCCAGGGACCTAGTTTTCGTCAACGGTTTTTGAGGTTGTAGTAGGCTATGTAGAGTGAAGATTTCGTCGGCCGTAGATATGGGTGTCGACGATGATTTTAGGACACCGGGGACTCGGTTTTTGTCAATAGTTTGTCGTCGGGGAGTAGTCTATGTGCGCGAGAAGATGTCGGCGTCGGCGTAGAAGTGGGCTTCTTGGATGATTTTTGCGTCCCGGGGACCTAGTTTTCCACAACGGTTTCGAGGCGCGGTAATCTATGTATAGTGAAGATTTCGGCGTCGATCGCGAGCGGCTTTCGAGGATGATTTTTACGACACCGGGGACTCGGTTTTCGTCAATATTTTGTCGGTCGGGAGTAGTCTATGTGCGCGAGAAGATGTAAGCGTCGGCCGTAGAAGTGGGCTTCTTGGATGATTTTTGGGTCCCGGGGACCTAGTTTTCGTCAACGGTTTTTGAGGTTGTAGTAGGCTATGTAGAGTGAAGATTTCGGCGTCATCGTAGATATGGGTGTCGACGATGATTTTTAGGACACCGGGGACTCGGTTTTTGTCAATACTTTGTCCGTCGGGGAGTAGTCTATGTGCGCGAGAAGATGTCGGCGTCGGCCGTAGACCCTGGGCTTCTTGGATGATTTTTGCGTCCCAGGGACCTAGTTTTCCACAACGGTTTTGAGGCGGCGGTAATCTATGTATAGTGAAGATTTCGGCGTCGGTCGGAAGGGTTTCGAGGATGATTTTTACGACACCGGGGACTCGGTTTTCGTCAATAGTTTGTCTATCAGGAGTAGTCTATGTGCGCGAGAAGATGTAAGCGTCGGCCGTAGAAGTGGGCTTCTTGGATGATTTTTGGGTCCTAGGGACCTAGTTTTCGTCAACGGTTTTTGAGGTTGTAGTAGTCTATGTAGAGTGAAGATTTCGGCGTCACCGTAGATATGGGTGTCGACGATGATTTTTAGGACACCGGGGACTCAGTTTTTGTCAATAGTTTGTCTGTCGGGAGTAGTCTATGTGCGCGAGAAGATGTCGGCGTCGGCCGTAGAAATGGGCTTCTTGGATGATTTTTGCGTCCCAGGGACCTAGTTTTCCACAACGATTTCGAGGCGTGAGTAATCTATGTATAGTGAAGATTTCAGCGTCCGCGCGTAACCGGTTTCGATGATGATTTTTGGGACACCGGGACTCACTTTTGTCAATAGTTTGTCCGTCGGGGAGTAGTCTATGTGCGCGGAAGATGTCGGCGTAGCACCGTAGAAGTGGGCTTCTTGGATGATTTTGCGTCCCGGGGACCTAGTTTTCCACAACGGTTTTGAGGTTGTAGTAGTCTATGTATAGTGAAGATTTCGGCGTCACCGTAGATATGGGTGTCGACGATGATTTTTAGGACACCGGGGACTCGGTTTTTGTCAATAGTTTGTCGTCGGGGAGTAGTCTATGTGCGCGAAGATGTCGGCGTCGGCCGTAGAACTGGGCTTCTTGGATGATTTTGCGTCCCAGGGACCTAGTTTTCCACAATGGTTTTCGAGGCGGTAGTAATCTATGTATAGTGAAGATTTCGTCGGCCGCGAGGCTGGGTTTCGAGGATGATTTTTGGGACACCAGGGACTCACTTTTCGTCAACGGTTTGTCGTCGGGAGTAGTCTATGTGCGAGAAGATGTCGGCGTCAGTAGAAGTGGGCTTCTTGGATGATTTTTGGGTCCCGGGGACCTAGTTTTGGTCAACGGTTTTTGAGCGCGGTAGTAGTCTATGTAGAGTGAAGATTTCGAGCGTCAGCCGGAGATCTGGGTGTCGACGATGATTTTTAGGACACCGGGGACTCGGTTTTTGTCAATAGTTTATCCTGTCAAGGAGTAGTCTATGTGCGCGAGAAGATGTAAGCGTCGGCCGTAGAAGTGGGCTTCTTGGATGATTTTTGGGTCCCGGGGACCTAGTTTTCGTCAACGGTTTTGAGGTTGTAGTAGTCTATGTAGAGTGAAGATTTCGGCGTCACGTAGATATGGGTGTCGACGATGATTTTAGGACACCGGGGACTCGGTTTTGTCAATAGTTTGTCGTCGGGAGTAGTCTATGTGCGCGGAAGATGTCGGCGTCGGTCGTAGAACCGGGCTTCTTGGATGATTTTTGCGTCCCAGGGACCTAGTTTTCCACAACGGTTTCGAGGCGCGAGTATCTATGTATAGTGAAGATTTCGGCGTCGAACCGTAGACTGGTTTCGAGGATGATTTTTACGACACCGGGGACTCGGTTTTCGTCAATAGTTTGTACGTCGGGGAGTAGTCTATGTGCGCAGAAGATGTAAGCGTCAGCCGTAGAAGTGGGCTTCTTGGATGATTTTTGGGTCCCAGGGACCTAGTTTTCGTCAACGGTTTTTGAGGTTGTAGTAGGCTATGTAGAGTGAAGATTTCAGCGTCATCGTAGATATGGGTGTCGACGATGATTTTTAGGACACTAGGGACTCAGTTTTTGTCAATACTTTGTCTGTCAGGAGTAGTCTATGTGCGCAGAAGATGTCAGCGTCAGCCGTAAGCCGGGCTTCTTGGATGATTTTTGCGTCCCGGGGACCTAGTTTTCCACAACGGTTTCGAGGCGGCGTGTAATCTATGTATAGTGAAGATTTCGACAGCGTCAGCGTGACGGTTTCGAGGATGATTTTAGAACAGGGGACTCGGTTTTTGTCAATAGTTTGTCTGTCGGGGAGTAGTCTATGTGCGAGAAGATGTCGGGCGTCAGCGTAGAAGTGGGCTTCTTGGATGATTTTTGCGTCCAGGGACCTAGTTTTCCTCAACGGTTTTGAGGTTGTAGTAGTCTATGTAGAGTGAAGATTTCAGGCGTCACCGTAGATATGGGTGTCGACGATGATTTTTAGGACACAAGGGACTCGGTTTTTGTCAATAGTTTGTACGTCGGGGAGTAGTCTATGTGCGGAAGATGTCGGCGTCGCCGTAGAACCGGGCTTCTTGGATGATTTTTGCGTCCCGGGGACCTAGTTTTCCACAACGGTTTTGAGGTTGTAGTAGTCTATGTATAGTGAAGATTTCAGCGTCACCGTAGATATGGGTGTCGACGATGATTTTTAGGACACCGGGGACTCGGTTTTTGTCAATAGTTTGTCCGTCGGGAGTAGTCTATGTGCGCGGAAGATGTCGGCGTCGCCCGTAGAAGTGGGCTTCTTGGATGATTTTTGCGTCCCGGGGACCTAGTTTTCCACAGACGGTTTTTTGTCAATAGTTTGTCTGTCGGGGAGTAGTCTATGTGCGCGAAGATGTCGGCGTCGCCGTAGAACTGGGCTTCTTGGATGATTTTGCGTCCCGAGGGACCTAGTTTTCCACAACGGTTTTGAGGTTGTAGTAGTCTATGTAGAGTGAAGATTTCGGCGTCCCGTAGATTTGGGTGTCGAGGATGATTTTAGGACACGGGGACTCGGTTTTTGTCAATAGTTTGTACGTCGGGAGTAGTCTATGTGCGCGAGAAGATGTCGGCGTCGCCGGTAGATTTGGGCTTCTTGGATGATTTTTGCGTCCCGAGGACCTAGTTTTCCACAACGGTTTACGAGGCGACGGTAATCTATGTATAGTGAAGATTTCGGCGTCGATCGCAGAAGCTGGTTTCGAGGATGATTTTTAGGACACCGGGGACTCGGTTTTTGTCAATAGTTTGTCCGTCGGGGAGTAGTCTATGTGCGCGAAGATGTAGGCGTCGGCCGTAGAAGTGGGCTTCTTGGATGATTTTTGCGTCCCGGGGGACCTAGTTTTCCACAACGGTTTTTGAGCGTGTAATCTATGTATAGTGAAGATTTCGGCGTCGGCACCGTAGACCCGGGTTTCGATGATGATTTTTGGGACACCGGGGACTCACTTTTCGTCAATAGTTTGTACGTCGGGAGTAGTCTATGTGCGCAGAAGATGTCGGCGTCAGCCGTAGAAGTGGGCTTCTTGGATGATTTTTGCGTCCAAAGTCAGTAGAAGTGGGCTTCTGGATGATTTTTGGGTCCCGGGGACCTAGTTTTCGTCAACGGTTTTGAGGTTGTAGTAGTCTATGTAGAGTGAAGATTTCAGCGTCCGTAGATATGGGTGTCGATCGATGATTTTTAGGACACCAGGGACTCGTTTTGTCAATAGTTTGTTGTCGGGAGTAGTCTATGTGGCGGAAGATGTCGGCGTCCGTAGAAGCGCTTCTTGGATGATTTTTGCGTCGGGGACCTAGTTTTCCACAACGGTTTTCCGAGACGTGAGTAATCTATGTATAGTGAAGATTTCGGGTCGGCGAACCGCTTTCGAGGATGATTTTTACGACACCAGGGACTCGGTTTTCGTCAATAGTTTGTCGGAGTAGTCTATGTGCGCGAGATGTGGCGTCAGCGTAGAAGTGGGCTTCTTGGATGATTTTTGGGTCCCAGGGACCTAGTTTTCGTCAACGGTTTTTGAGGTTGTAGTAGGCTATGTAGAGTGAAGATTTCCCGGCGTCATGTAGATATGGGTGTCGACGATGATTTTTAGGACACGGGGACTCGAGTTTATTTTCGTCAAGTAGTTTATGTGCGGAAGATGTCGGCGTCGGCCTAACTCGGCCCAGTTGGATGATTTTTGCGTCCCCGTGGACCTAGTTTTCCACAACGGTTTGTTTACGGCGGTAGTCTATGTATAGTGAAGATTTCAGCGTCGATCGAGTATATCGGTTTCGAGGATGATTTTTAGGACACCGGGGACTCGGTTTTTGTCAATAGTTTGTCTGTCGGGAGTAGTCTATGTGCGAGAAGATGTCGGCGTCGGTGTAGAAGTGGGCTTCTTGGATGATTTTTGGGTCCAGGGACCTAGTTTTCCTCAACGGTTTTGAGGGTTGTAGTAGTCTATGTAGAGTGAAGATTTCGGCGTCACCGTAGATATGGGTGTTCGAGATGATTTTTAGGACACAAGGGGTTTTGTCAATAGTTTGTCTATCGGGAGTAGTCTATGTGCGCGAAGATGTCGGCGTCGGTAGAAGCTGGGCTTCTTGGATGATTTTGCGTCCCGGGGACCTAGTTTTCCTCAACGGTTTTGAGGCGCGAGTAGTCCATGTATAGTGAAGATTTCAGCGTCGTAGATCCGGGTTTCGAGGATGATTTTTAGGACACCGGGGACTCAGTTTTTGTCAACGGTTTGTCTGTCGGGAGTAGTCTATGTGCGCGAAGATGTCGGCGTCGGCGGTAGAGCGGGCTTCTTGGATGATTTTTGCGTCCGGGGACCTAGTTTTCCTCAACGGTTTCGAGGTTGCGGTAGTCCATGTATAGTGAAGATTTCGGCGTCGGACCGTGGATGGGTTTCGAGGATGATTTTTAGGACACCGGGGACTCGGTTTTTGTCAACGGTTTGTACGTCGGGAGTAGTCTATGTGCGAGAAGATGTCGGCGTCGGTCGTAAGCTGGGCTTCTTGGATGATTTTTGCGTCCCGGGGACCTAGTTTTCCTCAACGGTTTTCGAGGCTGTAGTAGTCTATGTATAGTGAAGATTTCGGCGTCGCGTAGATCTGGGTTTCGAGGATGATTTTTAGGACACTGGGGACTCAGTTTTTGTCAACGGTTTGTCCGTCGGGAGTAGTCTATGTGCGCGAGAAGATGTCGGCGTCGTAGAGCTGGGCTTCTTGGATGATTTTTGCGTCCCGGGGACCTAGTTTTCCTCAACGGTTTCGAGGCGGAGTAATCTATGTATAGTGAAGATTTCGGCGTCAGCTAGAACCTGGTTTCGAGGATGATTTTGGGACACCAGGGACTCGGTTTTTGTCAATAGTTTGTCATCGGGAAGTAGTCTATGTGCGCGAAGATGTCGGCGTCAGCGTAGTAAGCCCAGGCTTCTTGGATGATTTTTGCGTCCCAGGGACCTAGTTTTTCCTCAACGGTTTCGAGGAACGTAGTCTATGTATAGTGAAGATTTCGGCGTCGGCCGCGGATCTGGGTTTCGAGGATGATTTTAGGACACCCGGGGACTCGGTTTTTGTCAACGGTTTGTCTACGTCGGGAGTAGTCTATGTGCGCGAGAAGATGTCGGCGTCCGTAGTAGAACTGGGCTTCTTGGATGATTTTGCGTCCCTGGGGACCTAGTTTTCCTCAACGGTTTTGGTTTGTTCAAGTAGTCTATGTAGAGTGAAGATTTCGGCGTCAT
>JAGMVL010000752.1:0-26630 GCA_019202695.1 Populus x sibirica
AGAAGATTTTAGAGTCAACCGTAGACTGGGTTTCGAAGATGATTTTTGGGACACAGGCGCCTCGGTTTTCGTCAACGATTTCTAATGCAGCGAGTACTCTATGTGGCAGAAGATTTCATCGTCGGCCGTAGAAGTGGGATTAAGTGGATTGATTTGGGGTGTTCGGGGACCTAGTTTTTGTCAATGGTTTGTCGGGAAGCGGTAGTCTATGAGCGCAGAAGATTTCAGCGTCTGGCATTGAACTGGGTTTGGAGGATGATTTTTGGGACACCGGGTACTGATTTTTTTTTCTCAACGCTTTCTGAGTCGCAATACTCTATGTGCTGAAGATTTCAGGCGTTAGCTATAGAATTGGGGTACTTGGATGATTTTTGGGACACCAGGGGACTCGGTTTTTCTCAACGGTTTCTTAGTCAATAGTAGTCTATGCGGTAGAAGATTTTAGAGTCAGCGTAGGCTGGGTTTTGAGGATGATTTTTGGGACACCGGCGCCTCGGTTTTCGTCAACGATTTCTAATGCAGCGGTACTCTATGTGGCGAGAAGATTTCATCGTCGGCCGTAGAAGTGGGATTCGTGGATGATTTGGGGGTTTCGGGGACCTAGTTTTTGTCAATGGTTTCTCGAAAGCGATAGTCTATGAGCGCGAAGATTTCAGCGTACGGCATTGGCGGGTTTGGAGGATGATTTTGGGACACCGGGTACTGATTTTTTTCTGAACGGTTTCGAGTAGGCAATACTCTATGTGGCGGGAAGATTTCGGCGTTAGCTATAAGGTAGGCTTCTTGGATGATTTTGGGACACCGGGGACTCGGAAGTTTTTCTCAATGGTTTCTTAGTCAATAGTAGTCTATCAAGGTAGAAGATTTTAGAGTCAACCGTAGAAGTTGGGTTTCGAAGATGATTTTTGGGACCAGCTTTTCGGTTTTCGTCAACGATTTCTAATGCAGCAGTACTCTATGTGGCAGAAGATTCATCGTCAGCCGTAAAAGTGGGATTCGTGGATGATTCGGGGGTTTCGGGGACCTAGTTTTTGTCAATGGTTTTCTCAGAAACGGTAGTCTATGAGCTGTGAAAGATTTCAGCGTGCGGCATTGAACTGGGTTTGGAGGATGATTTTTGGGACACCGGGTAAACTGATTTTCTCAATGCTTTCACAGTACGCAATACTCTATGTGGCAGAAGATTTCAGCGTTAGCCATAGAATTAGGCTTCTTGGATGATATTTGGGACACCGGGGACTCGGTTTTCTCAACGGTTTCTCGGTCAACAAGTAGTCTATGCAGAGAAGATTTTAGAGTCAACCGTAGAACTGGGTTTCTCAAGATGATTTTTGGGACACCGGCGCATACAGTTTCGTCAACTCATTTCTAATGCAGCAATACTCCGTATGTGGCAGAAGATTTCATCGTCGTACCATAGAAGTGGGATTCGTGGATGATTGGGGGTTTCGGGGACCTAGTTTTGGTCAATGGTTTATCTAGGAAAAAGAGTAGTCTATGAAAGCAAAAGGTAAGATTTCAAATGCGTCTGGCATTGAACTGGGTTTGGAGGATGATATTTGTAGACACCGGGTACGATTCCATTTTTCTGAACGCTTTCTGAGTAGGCAATACTCTATGTGGCGAGAGATTTCAGAGTTAGCCATAGAATTGGGCTTCTTGGATGATTTTGGGACACTGGGGACTCAGTTTTCTCAACGTTTCTCAGTCAACAGTAGTCTATGCGGTAGAAGATTTTAGAGTCAACCGTAGAACTGGGTTTGAAGATGATTTTGGGACACCGGCGCCTCAGTTTTCGTCAACGATTTCTAATGCACGGCAGTACTCTATGTGGCAGAAGATTTTATCGTCAGCCGTAGAAGTGGGATTCGTGGATGATTTGGGGGTTTCGGGGACCTAGTTTTTGTCAATGGTTTGTCAGAAAGCAGTAGTCTATGAGCGCAGAAGATTTCAGCGTCTGGCATTGAAGCGGGTTTGGAGGATGATTTTTGGGACACGGGTACTGATTTTTCTGAACGGTTTCTGAGTAGGCAATACTCTATGTGGCAGAAGATTTCAGCGTTAGCCATAAATTGAGCTTCTTGGATGATTTTTGGGACACTGGGGACTCGATTTTCTCAACAGTTTCTCAGTCAACAGTAGTCTATGCGGTAGAAGATTTTAGAGTCAACCGTAGAACTGGGTTTCGAAGATGATTTTGGGACACCGGCGCCTCAGTTTGCCGTCACGATTTCTAATGCAGCAGTACTCTATGTGGCAAGAAGATTTCATCGTCAGCCGTAGAAGTGGGATTCGTGGATGATTTGGGGGTTTCGGGGACCTAGTTTTTGTCAATGGTTTGTCAGAAAGCAGTAGTCTATGAGCCGCGAGAAGATTTCAGCGTCAGCATTGAACTGGGTTTGGAGGATGATTTTTGGGACACCGGGTACTGATTTTTCTGAACGGTTTCTGAGTAGGCAATACTCTATGTGGCAGAAAAGATTTCAGCGTTAGCCATAATTGAGCTTCTTGGATGATTTTTGGGACATTGGGGACTCAGTTTTTCTCAACGGTTTCTCAGTCAACAGTAGTCTATGCGGTAAAAGATTTTAGAGTCAACCGTAGAACTGGGTTTCCGAAGATGATTTTGGGACACCGGCGCCTCAGTTTTCGTCAACGATTTCTAATGCAGCAGTACTCTATGTGGCAGAAGATTTTATCGTCAGCCGTAGAAGTGGGATTCGTGGATGATTTGGGGGTTTTCGGGGACCTAGTTTTTGTCAATGGTTTGTCAAGCAGTGATCCTATGAGCGCAGAAGATTTCAGCGTCTGGCATTGAACTGGAGTTTGGAGGATGATTTTTGGGACACCGGGTACTGATTTTTTTCTGAACGGTTTCTGAGTAGGCAATACTCTATGTGCATGAGAAGATTTCAGCGTTAGCCATAAATTGGGCTTCTTGGATGATTTTTGGGACACCGGGGACTCAGTTTTTCTCAATGGTTTCTCAGTCAATAGTAGTCTATGCGGTAGAAGATTTTAGAGTCAACCGTAGAACTGGGTTTCGAAGATGATTTTGGGACACAGGCGCCTCAGTTTTCGTCAGCGATTTCTAATGCAGCGTACTCTATGTGGCAGAAGATTTCATCGTCAGCCGTAGAAGTGGGATTCGTGGATGATTCGGGGGTTTCAGGGACCTAGTTTTTGTCAATGGTTTGTCAGAGAAGTAGTAGTCTATGAGCTGAAGATTTCAGCGTCGGCATTATTTGGGTTTGGAGGATGATTATTGGGACACCGGGTGCTGATTTTTTCTCAAACGCTTTCTGGAGTACGCAATACTCTATGTGGCAAGAAGATTTCAGGCAGCTATAAATTGGGCTTCTTGGATGATTTTTGGGACCCGAGGGGCTCGGTTTTTCTCAACGGTTTCTCGGTCAATAGTAGTCTATGCGGTAGAAGATTTTGACCGTCAACCGCAGGTATCTTGGGTTTCGAAGATGATTTTGGGACACCGGCGCCTCGGTTTTCGTCAACGATTTCTAATGCAGCGGTCCTCTATGTAGCGAGAAAGATTTCATCGTCGGCCGTAGAAGTGGGGTACGTGGATGATTTGGGGTTTCGGGGACCTAGTTTTTGTCAATGGTTTTGTCGGAAGCGGTAGTCTATGTGCGCGAGAAGATTTCCAACATCGTCATTGAGCTGGGTTTGGAGGATGATTTTGGGACACCGGGTACTGATTTTTTCTCAACGCTTTCTGAGTACGCAATACTCTATGTGGCGAGAAGATTTCAGCGTTAGCTATAGAATTGGGCTTCTTGGATGATTTTGGGACACCGGGGACTCAGTTTTTCTCAACGGTTTCTCGAGTCAATTCTAGTCTATGCGGTAGAAGATTTTAGAGTCAACCGCGTAGAACTGGGTTTCGAAGATGATTTTTGGGACACCAGCGCCTCAGTTTTACGTCAACGATTTCTAATGCGACGCAGTACTCTATGTGGCGGGAAGATTTCATCGTCAGCCGTAGAAGTGGGATTACGTGGATGATTCGGGGTTTCGGGGACCTAGTTTTTGTCAATGGTTTCTCGAAGGCAGTGGTCTATGAGCGCGAGAAGATTTCAGCGTCGGGAGTTGGGTTTGGGAGGATGATTTTTGGGACACCGGGTCGATTTTTCTCAGCGGTTTCTGAGTACGCAATACTCTATGTGGCAGAAGATTTCGGCGTTAGCCATAAATTGGGCTTCTTGGATGATTTTTGGGACACCGGGGACTCGAGTTTTTCTCAATGGTTTCTCGGTCAACAGTAGTCTATGCGGTAGAAGATTTTAGAGTCAACCGTAGAAGCCGGGTTTCGAAGATGATTTTTGGGACACCGGCGCCTCAGTTTTCGTCAACGATTTCTAATGCAGCAGTACTCTATGTGGCAGAAGATTTCATCGTCAGCCGTAGAAGTGGGATTCGTGGATGATTCGGGGGTTTGGGGGACCTAGTTTTTGTCAATGGTTTCTCGAAGCGGTAGTCTATGAGCGCGAAGATTTCGCGTCGGCATTGAACTGGGTTTGGAGGATGATATTTGGGACACCGGGTACTGATTTTTCTCAACGCTTTCGAGTACGCAATACTCTATGTGGCGAGAAGATTTCGGCGTTAGCCATAGAATTGGGCTTCTTGGATGATTTTTGGGACACCGGGGACTCAGTTTTCTCAATGGTTTCTCGGTCAACAGTAGTCTATGCGGTAGAAGATTTTAGAGTCAACCGTAGAACCGGGTTTCGAAGATGATTTTTGGGACACCGGCGCCTCGGTTTTCGTCAACGATTTCTAATGCAGCGGTACTCTATGTGGCGAGAAGATTTCATCGTCAGCGTAGAAGTGGGATTCGTGGATGATTGGGGGGTTTCGGGGACCTAGTTTTTGTCAATGGTTTCTCGGAAAGACGTAGTCTATGAGCGCAGAAGATTTGTCGGCATTGACTGGGTTTGGAGGATGATTTTTGGGACACGGGTGCTGATTTTTTCTCAACGCTTTACGAGTACGCAATACTCTATGTGGCGAGAAGATTTCGGCGTTAGCCATAGAATTGGGCTTCTTGGATGATTTTTGGGACACGGGGACTCGGTTTTTCTCAACGGTTTCTCGGTCAACGGTAGTCTATGCGGTAGAAGATTTTAGCGTCAACAGTAAGTAGAAGCTGGGTTTCGAAGATGATTTTTGGGACACCGGCGCCTCAGTTTTCGTCCAACGATTTCTAATGCAGCGGTACTCTATGTGGCGAGAAGATTTCATCGTCGGCCGTAGAAGTGGGATTCGTGGATGATTTGGGGGTTTCGGGGACCTAGTTTTTGTCAATGGTTTCTCGAAAGCGGTAGTCTATGGGCGTGGAAGATTTCAGCGTCGGCATTGAGCTGGGTTTGGAGGATGATTTTGGGACACCGGGTCCTGATTTTTTTTCTCAACGCTTTTCGAGTACGCAATACTCTATGTGGCGAGAAGATTTCAGCGTTAGCCATAGAATTGGGCTTCTTGGATGATTTTGGGACACCGGGGACTCAGTTTTTCTCAACGGTTTCTCAGTCAACAGTAGTCTATGCGGTAGAAGATTTTAGCGTCAACCGTAGAACCAGGTTTCGAAGATGATTTTTTGGGACACCGAGCGCCTCGGTTTTCGTCAACGATTTCTAATGCGGCGGTACTCTATGTGGCAGAAGATTTCATCGTCGGCCGTAGAAGTGGGATTCGTGGATGATTGGGGGTTTCGGGGACCTAGTTTTTGTCAATGGTTTCTCAGAAAGCAGTAGTCTATGAGCGCGAGAAGATTTCAGCGTCGGCATTGGACTGGGTTTGGAGGATGATTTTTGGGACACGAGTACTGATTTTTTCTCGAATGCTTTCTACGAGTACGCAATACTCTATGTGGCAGAAGATTTCAGCGTTAGCCATAGAATTGGGCTTCTTGGATGATTTTTGGGACACCGGGGACTCGAGTTTTTCTCAACGGTTTCTCGGTCAACGGTAGTCTATGCGGTAGAAGATTTTAGCGTCAACCGTAGGCCCTGGGTTTCGAAGATGATTTTGGGACACCGGCGCCTCGGTTTTCGTCAACGATTTCTAATGCAGCGGTACTCTATGTGGCAGAAGATTTCATCGTCAGCCGTAGAAGTGGGATTCGTGGATGATTCGGGGTTTGGGGACCTAGTTTTTGTCAATGGTTTCTCGAAAGCGGTAGTCTATGGGGGAAGATTTCAGCGTCGGCATTGAACTGGGTTTGGAGGATGATTTTTGGGACACCGGGTGCTGATTTTTTCTCAACGGTTTTACGAGTAGGCAATACTCTATGTGGCGGAAGATTTCGGCGTTAGCCATAGAATTGGGCTTCTTGGATGATTTTGGGACACCGGGGACTCGGTTTTTCTCAACGGTTTCTCGGTCAACGGTAGTCTATGCGGTAGAAGATTTTAGCGTCAGCCGTAGAAGCTGGGTTTCGAAGATGATTTTGGGACACCGGCGCCTCGGTTTTCGTCAACGATTTCTAATGCAGCGGTACTCTATGTGGCGGAAGATTTCATCGTCGGCCGTAGAAGTGGGATTCGTGGATGATTTGGGGTTTCGGGGACCTAGTTTTTGTCAATGGTTTCTCGAAAGCGGTAGTCTATGAGCGCAGAAGATTTCAGCGTCGGCATTGAACTGGGTTTGGAGGATGATTTTTGGGACACCGGGTGCTGATTTTTCTCAACGCTTTCCGAGTACGCAATACTCTATGTGGCAGAAGATTTCAGCGTTAGCCATAGAATTGGGCTTCTTGGATGATTTTTGGGACACCGGGGACTCGGGTTTTCTCAACGGTTTCTCGAGTCCAACGAGTAGTCTATGCGGTAGAAGATTTTAGCGTCAACCGTAGACCTGGGTTTCGAAGATGATTTTTGGGACACCGGCGCCTCGGTTTTCGTCAAGCGATTTCTAATGCGGCAGTACTCTATGTGGCGAGAAGATTTCATCGTCGGCCGTAGAAGTGGGATTCGTGGATGATTCGGGGTTTCGGGGACCTAGTTTTTGTCAATGGTTTCTCGAAGAGCGGTAGTCTATGAGCGCGAGAAGATTTCGGCGTCGGCATTGAGCTGGGTTTGGAGGATGATTTTTGGGACCGGGTGCTGATTTTTTCTCAACGCTTTACGAGTACGCAATACTCTATGTGGCGAGAAGATTTCGGCGTTAGCCATAGAATTGGGCTTCTTGGATGATTTTTGGGACACCGGGGACTCGAGTTTTTCTCAACGGTTTCTCGGTCAACGGTAGTCTATGCGGTAGAAGATTTTAGAGTCACCGTAGAAGCTGGGTTTCGAAGATGATTTTGGGACACCGGCGCCTCGGTTTTCGTCAACGATTTCTAATGCGGCGGTACTCTATGTGGCGGAAGATTTCATCGTCGGCCGTAGAAGTGGGATTCGTGGATGATTTGGGGGTTTTCGGGGACCTAGTTTTTGTCAATGGTTTCTCGAAAGCGGTAGTCTATGAGCGCGAGAAGATTTCAGCGTCGGCATTGAAGCTGGGTTTGGAGGATGATTTTTGGGACACGGGTGCGATTTTTTCTCAACGGTTTCCGAGTAGGCAATACTCTATGTGGCGAGAAGATTTCAGCGTTAGCCATAGAATTGGGCTTCTTGGATGATTTTGGGACACCGGGGACTCGGTTTTTCTCAACGGTTTCTCGAGTCAACGAGTAGTCTATGCGGTAGAAGATTTTAGCGTCAACGCGTAGAGCTGGGTTTCGAAGATGATTTTTGGGACACGGCGCCTCGAGTTTTCGTCAACGATTTCTAATGCGCGGTACTCTATGTGGCGAGAAGATTTCATCGTCGGCCGTAGAAGTGGGATTCGTGGATGATTTGGGGGTTTCGGGGACCTAGTTTTTGTCAATGGTTTCTCGAGAAGCGGTAGTCTATGAGCGCGAGAAGATTTCAGCGTCGGCATTGAGCTGGGTTTGGAGGATGATTTTGGGACACCGGGTACTGATTTTTTCTCAACGGTTTACGAGTAGGCAATACTCTATGTGGCGGAAGATTTCGGCGTTAGCCATAGAATTGGGCTTCTTGGATGATTTTTGGGACACCGGGGACTCGAGTTTTTCTCAATGGTTTCTCGGTCAACGGTAGTCTATGCGGTAGAAGATTTTAGAGTCAACCGTAGTAGAGCTGGGTTTCGAAGATGATTTTGGGACACCGGCGCCTCGGTTTTCGTCAACGATTTCTAATGCGGCGGTACTCTATGTGGCGAGAAGATTTCATCGTCGGCCGTAGAAGTGGGATTCGTGGATGATTCGGGGGTTTCGGGGACCTAGTTTTTGTCAATGGTTTCTCGAAAGCGGTAGTCTATGGCGTAGAAGATTTCAGCGTCGGCATTGAGCTGGGTTTGGAGGATGATTTTTGGGACACCGGGTGCTGATTTTTTCTCAACGCTTTTACGAGTACGCAATACTCTATGTGGCGAGAAGATTTCAGCGTTAGCCATAGAATTGGGCTTCTTGGATGATTTTTGGGACACCGGGGACTCGGTTTTTCTCAACGGTTTCTCGGTCAACGGTAGTCTATGCGGTAGAAGATTTTAGAGTCAACGCGTAGAAGCTGGGTTTCGAAGATGATTTTTGGGACACCGGCGCCTCGGTTTTCGTCAACGATTTCTAATGCAGCGGTACTCTATGTGGCGAGAAGATTTCATCGTCGGCCGTAGAAGTGGGATTCGTGGATGATTCGGGGGTTTCGGGGACCTAGTTTTTGTCAATGGTTTCTCGAAGCGGTAGTCTATGAGCGAGAAGATTTCAGCGTACGGCATTGAGCTGGGTTTGGAGGATGATTTTTGGGACACCGGGTGCTGATTTTTTCTCAACGCTTTCGAGTACGCAATACTCTATGTGGCGAGAAGATTTCGGCGTTAGCCATAAATTGGGCTTCTTGGATGATTTTTGGGACACCGGGGACTCGGTTTTTCTCAACGGTTTCTCGGTCAACGAGTAGTCTATGCGGTAGAAGATTTTAGCGTCAGCCGTAGGCCGGGTTTCGAAGATGATTTTTGGGACACCGGCGCCTCGGTTTTCGTCAACGATTTCTAATGCGCGGTACTCTATGTGGCGAGAAGATTTCATCGTCGGCCGTAGAAGTGGGATTCGTGGATGATTTGGGGGTTTCGGGGACCTAGTTTTTGTCAATGGTTTCTCGAGAAAGCGGTAGTCTATGAGCGCGAAGATTTCAGCGTCGGCATTGGGCTGGGTTTGGAGGATGATATTTGGGACACCGGGTGCGATTTTTTCTCAACGCTTTACGAGTACGCAATACTCTATGTGGCGAGAAGATTTCGGCGTTAGCCATAGAATTGGGCTTCTTGGATGATTTTGGGACACCGGGGACTCGGTTTTTCTCAACGGTTTCTCGGTCAACGGTAGTCTATGCGGTAGAAGATTTTAGCGTCAACCGTAGAAGCGGGTTTCGAAGATGATTTTTGGGACACCGGCGCCTCGGTTTTCGTCAACGATTTCTAATGCGGCGGTACTCTATGTGGCGGAAGATTTCATCGTCGGCCGTAGAAGTGGGATTCGTGGATGATTCGGGGGTTTCGGGGACCTAGTTTTTGTCAATGGTTTCTCGAAAGCGGTAGTCTATGAGCGCGAGAAGATTTCGGCGTCGGCATTGAGCTGGGTTTGGAGGATGATTTTTGGGACACCGGGTACTGATTTTTCTGAACGGTTTCTGAGTAGGCAATACTCTATGTGGCGAGAAGATTTCAGCGTTAGCCATAGAATTGGGCTTCTTGGATGATTTTTGGGACACCGGGGACTCGGTTTTTCTCAACGGTTTCTCGGTCAACGGTAGTCTATGCGGTAGAAGATTTTAGAGTCAGCCGTAGGGCTGGGTTTCGAAGATGATTTTGGGACACCGGCGCCTCGGTTTTCGTCAACGATTTCTAATGCAGCGGTACTCTATGTGGCGAGAAGATTTCATCGTCGGCCGTAGAAGTGGGATTCGTGGATGATTCGGGGTTTCGGGGGACCTAGTTTTTGTCAATGGTTTCTCGAAGCGGTAGTCTATGGCGCGGAAGATTTCAGCGTCGGCATTGAAGCTGGGTTTGGAGGATGATTTTTGGGACACCGGGTGCTGATTTTTTCTCAACGCTTTCGAGTACGCAATACTCTATGTGGCGGAAGATTTCAGCGTTAGCCATAGAATTGGGCTTCTTGGATGATTTTTGGGACACGGGGACTCGAGTTTTTCTCAATGGTTTCTCGGTCAATGAGTAGTCTATGCGGTAGAAGATTTTAGAGTCAACCGTAGGCTGGGTTTCGAAGATGATTTTTGGGACACGGCGCCTCGGTTTTCGTCAACGATTTCTAATGCGGCGGTACTCTATGTGGCGAGAAGATTTCATCGTCGGCCGTAGAAGTGGGATTCGTGGATGATTTGGGGGTTTCGGGGACCTAGTTTTTGTCAATGGTTTCTCGAAGCGGTAGTCTATGAGCGCGAAGATTTCGGCGTCGGCATTGAGGCTGGGTTTGGAGGATGATTTTGGGACACGGGTGCTGATTTTTTCTCAACGCTTTTACGAGTACGCAATACTCTATGTGGCGGAAGATTTCGGCGTTAGCCATAGAATTGGGCTTCTTGGATGATTTTTGGGACACGGGGACTGAGTTTTTCTCAATGGTTTCTCGGTCAATAGTAGTCTATGCGGTAGAAGATTTTAGAGTCAGCGCGTAGGCGGGTTTCGAAGATGATTTTTGGGACACCGGCGCCTCGGTTTTCGTCAACGATTTCTAATGCAGCGGTACTCTATGTGGCGAGAAGATTTCATCGTCGGCCGTAGAAGTGGGATTCGTGGATGATTCGGGGGTTTCGGGGACCTAGTTTTTGTCAATGGTTTCTCGAAAGCGGTAGTCTATGAGCGCGAAGATTTCGGCGTCGGCATTGAGCTGGGTTTGGAGGATGATTTTTGGGACACCGGGTGCTGATTTTTTCTCAACGCTTTTCGAGTACGCAATACTCTATGTGGCGAGAAGATTTCGGCGTTAGCCATAGAATTGGGCTTCTTGGATGATTTTTGGGACACCGGGGACTCGAGTTTTTCTCAATGGTTTCTCGAGTCCAGAGTAGTCTATGCGGTAGAAGATTTTAGAGTCAACGCGTAGAGGCCGGGTTTCGAAGATGATTTTTGGGACACGGCGCCTCGGTTTTCGTCAACGATTTCTAATGCGCGGTACTCTATGTGGCGAGAAGATTTCATCGTCGGCCGTAGAAGTGGGATTCGTGGATGATTCGGGGGTTTCGGGGACCTAGTTTTTGTCAATGGTTTCTCGAAAGCGGTAGTCTATGAGCGAGAAGATTTCAGCGTCGGCATTGAGCTGGGTTTGGAGGATGATTTTGGGACACCGGGTGCTGATTTTTTCTCAACGCTTTCGAGTACGCAATACTCTATGTGGCGGAAGATTTCAGCGTTAGCCATAGAATTGGGCTTCTTGGATGATTTTTGGGACACCGGGGACTCGAGTTTTTCTCAATGGTTTCTCGGTCCAACGGTAGTCTATGCGGTAGAAGATTTTAGAGTCAACCGTAGAGCTGGGTTTCGAAGATGATTTTTGGGACACCGGCGCCTCGGTTTTCGTCAACGATTTCTAATGCGCGGTACTCTATGTGGCGAGAAGATTTCATCGTCAGCCGTAGAAGTGGGATTCGTGGATGATTCGGGGGTTTCGGGGACCTAGTTTTTGTCAATGGTTTCTCGAAAGCGGTAGTCTATGAGCGCGAAGATTTCAGCGTCGGCATTGAGCTGGGTTTGGAGGATGATTTTGGGACACGGGTGCTGATTTTTTTCTCAACGGCTTTACGAGTACGCAATACTCTATGTGGCGGAAGATTTCGGCGTTAGCCATAGAATTGGGCTTCTTGGATGATTTTTGGGACACCGGGGACTCGAGTTTTTCTCAACGGTTTCTCGGTCCAACGGTAGTCTATGCGGTAGAAGATTTTAGAGTCAACCGTAGTAGGCTGGGTTTCGAAGATGATTTTTGGGACACGGCGCCTCGGTTTTCGTCAACGATTTCTAATGCAGCGGTACTCTATGTGGCGAGAAGATTTCATCGTCGGCCGTAGAAGTGGGATTCGTGGATGATTCGGGGGTTTCGGGGACCTAGTTTTTGTCAATGGTTTCTCGAAAGCGGTAGTCTATGGCGCGAGAAGATTTCAGCGTCGGCATTGGCTGGGTTTGGAGGATGATTTTTGGGACACCGGGTGCTGATTTTTTCTCAACGGTTTTCGAGTAGGCAATACTCTATGTGGCGAGAAGATTTCAGCGTTAGCCATAGAATTGGGCTTCTTGGATGATTTTTGGGACACGGGGACTCGGTTTTTCTCAACGGTTTCTCGGTCAACGGTAGTCTATGCGGTAGAAGATTTTAGAGTCACCGTAGAGGCTGGGTTTCGAAGATGATTTTGGGACACCGGCGCCTCGGTTTTCGTCAACGATTTCTAATGCGGCGGTACTCTATGTGGCGAGAAGATTTCATCGTCGGCCGTAGAAGTGGGATTCGTGGATGATTCGGGGGTTTCGGGGACCTAGTTTTTGTCAATGGTTTCTCGAAAGCGGTAGTCTATGAGCGCGAGAAGATTTCAGCGTCGGCATTGAAGCTGGGTTTGGAGGATGATTTTGGGACACCGGGTGCTGATTTTTTCTCAACGGTTTTACGAGTAGGCAATACTCTATGTGGCGAGAAGATTTCGGCGTTAGCCATAGAATTGGGCTTCTTGGATGATTTTTGGGACACTTGGGGACTGAGTTTTTCTCAATGGTTTCTCGAGTCAACGGTAGTCTATGCGGTAGAAGATTTTAGAGTCAGCGCGTAGAAGCTGGGTTTCGAAGATGATTTTGGGACACCGGCGCCTCGGTTTTCGTCAACGATTTCTAATGCAGCGGTACTCTATGTGGCGAGAAGATTTCATCGTCGGCCGTAGAAGTGGGATTCGTGGATGATTCGGGGGTTTCGGGGACCTAGTTTTTGTCAATGGTTTCTCGAAACGGTAGTCTATGAGCGCGAGAAGATTTCAGCGTCGGCATTGAGCTGGGTTTGGAGGATGATTTTTGGGACACGGGTGCTGATTTTTCTCAACGCTTTACGAGTACGCAATACTCTATGTGGCGGAAGATTTCGGCGTTAGCCATAGAATTGGGCTTCTTGGATGATTTTTGGGACACAGGGGACTCGAGTTTTTCTCAATGGTTTCTCGAGTCAACAGTAGTCTATGCGGTAGAAGATTTTAGAGTCAACGCGTAGAAGCCGGGTTTCGAAGATGATTTTTGGGACACCGGCGCCTCGGTTTTCGTCAACGATTTCTAATGCGGCGGTACTCTATGTGGCGAGAAGATTTCATCGTCGGCCGTAGAAGTGGGATTCGTGGATGATTCGGGGGTTTCGGGGACCTAGTTTTTGTCAATGGTTTCTCGGAAGCGGTAGTCTATGAGCGCGAGAAGATTTCAGCGTCGGCATTGGGCGGGTTTGGAGGATGATTTTTGGGACACCGGGTGCGATTTTTTCTCAACGGTTTACGAGTACGCAATACTCTATGTGGCGAGAAGATTTCGGCGTTAGCCATAAATTGGGCTTCTTGGATGATTTTTGGGACACGGGGACTCGAGTTTTTCTCAATGGTTTCTCGGTCAAGAGTAGTCTATGCGGTAGAAGATTTTAGAGTCAACCGTAGAAGCTGGGTTTCGAAGATGATTTTTGGGACACCGGCGCCTCGGTTTTCGTCAACGATTTCTAATGCGCGGTACTCTATGTGGCGAGAAGATTTCATCGTCGGCCGTAGAAGTGGGATTCGTGGATGATTCGGGGGTTTCGGGGGACCTAGTTTTTGTCAATGGTTTCTCGGAAAGCGGTAGTCTATGGCGCGAGAAGATTTCAGCGTCGGCATTGAGCTGGGTTTGGAGGATGATTTTTGGGACACCGGGTGCGATTTTTCTCAACGCTTTACGAGTAGGCAATACTCTATGTGGCGAGAAGATTTCAGCGTTAGCCATAGAATTGGGCTTCTTGGATGATTTTTGGGACACCGGGGACTCGAGTTTTTCTCAACGGTTTCTCGGTCCAACGGTAGTCTATGCGGTAGAAGATTTTAGAGTCAGCCGTAGGCTGGGTTTCGAAGATGATTTTTGGGACACGGCGCCTCGGTTTTCGTCAAGCGATTTCTAATGCGCGGTACTCTATGTGGCGAGAAGATTTCATCGTCGGCCGTAGAAGTGGGATTCGTGGATGATTCGGGGGTTTCGGGGACCTAGTTTTTGTCAATGGTTTCTCGGAAAGCGAGTAGTCTATGAGCGCGAGAAGATTTCAGCGTGCGGCATTGAAGCTGGGTTTGGAGGATGATTTTTGGGACACGGGTGCTGATTTTTTTCTCAACGCTTTCGAGTACGCAATACTCTATGTGGCGAGAAGATTTCGGCGTTAGCCATAGAATTGGGCTTCTTGGATGATTTTTGGGACACCGGGGACTCGGTTTTTCTCAACGGTTTCTCGGTCAACGGTAGTCTATGCGGTAGAAGATTTTAGCGTCAACCGTAGAAGCGGGTTTCGAAGATGATTTTGGGACACCGGCGCCTCGGTTTTCGTCAGCGATTTCTAATGCAGCGGTACTCTATGTGGCGAGAAGATTTCATCGTCGGCCGTAGAAGTGGGATTCGTGGATGATTGGGGGTTTCGGGGACCTAGTTTTTGTCAATGGTTTCTCGAAGCGGTAGTCTATGAGCGCGAAGATTTCGGCGTACGGCATTGAAGCTGGGTTTGGAGGATGATTTTGGGACACCGGGTGCTGATTTTTTTTCTCAATGCTTTACGAGTACGCAATACTCTATGTGGCGAGAAGATTTCGAGCGTTAGCCATAAATTGGGCTTCTTGGATGATTTTGGGACACCGGGGACTCGGTTTTTCTCAACGGTTTCTCGGTCCAACGGTAGTCTATGCGGTAGAAGATTTTAGCGTCAACCGTAGGCTGGGTTTCGAAGATGATTTTTGGGACACCGGCGCCTCGGTTTTCGTCAACGATTTCTAATGCGGCGGTACTCTATGTGGCGAGAAGATTTCATCGTCGGCCGTAGAAGTGGGATTCGTGGATGATTTGGGGGTTTCGGGGACCTAGTTTTTGTCAATGGTTTCTCGGAAAGCGGTAGTCTATGGCGCGAGAAGATTTCAGCGTCGGCATTGAGCTGGGTTTGGAGGATGATTTTGGGACACCGGGTGCGATTTTTTCTGAACGGTTTTCGAGTAGGCAATACTCTATGTGGCGAGAAGATTTCAGCGTTAGCCATAAATTGGGCTTCTTGGATGATTTTTGGGACACCGGGGACTCGGTTTTTCTCAACGGTTTCTCGGTCAACGGTAGTCTATGCGGTAGAAGATTTTAGCGTCAGCCGTAGAAGCTGGGTTTCGAAGATGATTTTTGGGACACGGCGCCTCGGTTTTCGTCAACGATTTCTAATGCAGCGGTACTCTATGTGGCGAGAAGATTTCATCGTCGGCCGTAGAAGTGGGATTCGTGGATGATTTGGGGGTTTCGGGGACCTAGTTTTTGTCAATGGTTTCTCGAAAGCGGTAGTCTATGAGCGCGAAGATTTCGGCGTACGGCATTGGCTGGGTTTGGAGGATGATTTTGGGACACCGGGTGCTGATTTTTTCGAACGGTTTCGAGTAGGCAATACTCTATGTGGCGAGAAGATTTCGGCGTTAGCCATAGAATTGGGCTTCTTGGATGATTTTTGGGACACCGGGGACTCGAGTTTTTCTCAACGGTTTCTCGGTCAACGGTAGTCTATGCGGTAGAAGATTTTAGAGTCAACCGTAGAAGCGGGTTTCGAAGATGATTTTGGGACACCGGCGCCTCGGTTTTCGTCAACGATTTCTAATGCGCGGTACTCTATGTGGCGAGAAGATTTCATCGTCGGCCGTAGAAGTGGGATTCGTGGATGATTCGGGGGTTTCGGGGACCTAGTTTTTGTCAATGGTTTCTCGAAGCGGTAGTCTATGGCGCGAAGATTTCGGCGTCGGCATTGAAGCTGGGTTTGGAGGATGATTTTGGGACACCGGAGTGCGATTTTTTCTCAATGCTTTACGAGTACGCAATACTCTATGTGGCGAGAAGATTTCAGCGTTAGCCATAGAATTGGGCTTCTTGGATGATTTTTTGGGACACCGGGGACTCGGGTTTTCTCAACGGTTTCTCGGTCAACGTAGTAGTCTATGCGGTAGAAGATTTTAGAGTCAGCGGGTAGAGCTGGGTTTCGAAGATGATTTTTGGGACACCGGCGCCTCGGTTTTCGTCAACGATTTCTAATGCAGCGGTACTCTATGTGGCGAGAAGATTTCATCGTCGGCCGTAGAAGTGGGATTCGTGGATGATTTCGGGGTTTCGGGGACCTAGTTTTTGTCAATGGTTTCTCGAAGCGGTAGTCTATGAGCGGAAGATTTCGGCGTCGGCATTGAGCTGGGTTTGGAGGATGATTTTGGGACACGGGTGTGATTTTTTCTCAACGCTTTACGAGTAGGCAATACTCTATGTGGCGAGAAGATTTCAGCGTTAGCCATAGAATTGGGCTTCTTGGATGATTTTTGGGACACCGCGGACTCGAGTTTTTCTCAACGGTTTCTCGGTCAACGGTAGTCTATGCGGTAGAAGATTTTAGAGTCAACGCGTAGGCTGGGTTTCGAAGATGATTTTTGGGACACCGGCGCCTCGGTTTTCGTCAACGATTTCTAATGCAGCGGTACTCTATGTGGCGAGAAGATTTCATCGTCGGCCGTAGAAGTGGGATTCGTGGATGATTTGGGGGTTTCGGGGACCTAGTTTTTGTCAATGGTTTCTCGAGCGGTAGTCTATGAGCGCGAAGATTTCAGCGTACGGCATTGAAGCGGGTTTGGAGGATGATTTTGGGACACCGGGTACTGATTTTTTTCTCAACGCTTTCGAGTAGGCAATACTCTATGTGGCGGAAGATTTCAGCGTTAGCCATAGAATTGGGCTTCTTGGATGATTTTTGGGACACGGGGACTCGGTTTTTCTCAACGGTTTCTCGGTCAATGAGTGGTCTATGCGGTAGAAGATTTTAGAGTCAACCGTAGAGCTGGGTTTCGAAGATGATTTTTGGGACACCGGCGCCTCGGTTTTCGTCAACGATTTCTAATGCAGCGGTACTCTATGTGGCGGAAGATTTCATCGTCGGCCGTAGAAGTGGGATTCGTGGATGATTTGGGGGTTTCGGGGACCTAGTTTTTGTCAATGGTTTCTCGGAAAGCGGTAGTCTATGGCGCGAAGATTTCAGCGTCGGCATTGGCTGGGTTTGGAGGATGATTTTGGGACACGGGTGCGATTTTTTCTCAACGGTTTTCGAGTAGGCAATACTCTATGTGGCGAGAAGATTTCAGCGTTAGCCATAAATTGGGCTTCTTGGATGATTTTTGGGACACCGGGGGACTCGGTTTTTCTCAACGGTTTCTCGGTCAACGGTAGTCTATGCGGTAGAAGATTTTAGAGTCAACCGTAGAGGCTGGGTTTCGAAGATGATTTTTGGGACACCGGCGCCTCGGTTTTCGTCAACGATTTCTAATGCGCGGTACTCTATGTGGCGAGAAGATTTCATCGTCGGCCGTAGAAGTGGGATTCGTGGATGATTCGGGGGTTTCGGGGACCTAGTTTTTGTCAATGGTTTCTCGAAGGGGGTAGTCTATGGCGCGAGAAGATTTCAGCGTCGGCATTGAGTGGGTTTGGAGGATGATATTTGGGACACCGGGTACTGATTTTTTTCTCAATGCTTTACGAGTACGCAATACTCTATGTGGCGAGAAGATTTCAGCGTTAGCCATAAATTGGGCTTCTTGGATGATTTTTGGGACACCGGGGACTCAGATTTTTCTCAACGGTTTCTCGGTCAATGGTAGTCTATGCGGTAGAAGATTTTAGCGTCAACCGTAGAGGCTGGGTTTCGAAGATGATTTTTGGGACACCGGCGCCTCGGTTTTCGTCAACGATTTCTAATGCGCGGTACTCTATGTGGCGGAAGATTTCGTCGTCAGCCGTAGAAGTGGGATCGTGGATGATTTCGGGGTTTCGGGGACCTAGTTTTTGTCATATGGTTTCTCGAAAGCGGTAGTCTATGCGAGAAGATTTCAGCGTACGGCATTGAGCTGGGTTTGGAGGATGATATTTGGGACACGGGTGCTGATTTTTTCTCAATGCTTTTCGAGTACGCAATACTCTATGTGGCGGAAGATTTCGGCGTTAGCCATAGAATTGGGCTTCTTGGATGATTTTTGGGACACCGGGGACTCGGTTTTTCTCAACGGTTTCTCGGTCAACGGTAGTCTATGCGGTAGAAGATTTTAGCGTCAACGCGTAGGCGGGTTTCGAAGATGATTTTTGGGACACGGCGCCTCGGTTTTCGTCAACGATTTCTAATGCGGCGGTACTCTATGTGGCGAGAAGATTTCATCGTCGGCCGTAGAAGTGGGATTCGTGGATGATTTGGGGGTTTCGGGGACCTAGTTTTTGTCAATGGTTTCTCGAAACGGTAGTCTATGAGCGCGAAGATTTCGGCGTCGGCATTGAAGCTGGGTTTGGAGGATGATTTTGGGACACCGGGTGCTGATTTTTTCTCAACGGTTTTACGAGTAGGCAATACTCTATGTGGCGGAAGATTTCGGCGTTAGCCATAGAATTGGGCTTCTTGGATGATTTTTGGGACACGGGGACTCGGTTTTTCTCAACGGTTTCTCGGTCCAACGGTAGTCTATGCGGTAGAAGATTTTAGCGTCAACGCGTAGGCCGGGTTTCGAAGATGATTTTTGGGACACCGGCGCCTCGAGTTTTCGTCAGCGATTTCTAATGCGCGGTACTCTATGTGGCGAGAAGATTTCATCGTCGGCCGTAGAAGTGGGATTCGTGGATGATTTGGGGGTTTCGGGGACCTAGTTTTTGTCAATGGTTTCTCGAAACGGTAGTCTATGAGCGCGAAGATTTCGCGTCGGCATTGAAGCTGGGTTTGGAGGATGATTTTGGGACACCGGGTGCTGATTTTTTCGAACGGTTTACGAGTAGGCAATACTCTATGTGGCGAAGATTTCGGCGTTAGCCATAAATTGGGCTTCTTGGATGATTTTGGGACACGGGGACTCGGTTTTTCTCAACGGTTTCTCGGTCAACGGTAGTCTATGCGGTAGAAGATTTTAGCGTCAACCGTAGGCTGGGTTTCGAAGATGATTTTGGGACACGGCGCCTCGGTTTTCGTCAACGATTTCTAATGCGGCGGTACTCTATGTGGCGAAGATTTCATCGTCGGCCCGTAGAAGTGGGATTCGTGGATGATTTGGGGGTTTCGGGGACCTAGTTTTTGTCAATGGTTTCTCGAAAGCGGTAGTCTATGACGCGAAGATTTCGGCGTACGGCATTGAAGCTGGGTTTGGAGGATGATTTTTGGGACACCGGGTGCTGATTTTTCTCAACGGTTTTCGAGTAGGCAATACTCTATGTGGCGAGAAGATTTCGGCGTTAGCCATAGAATTGGGCTTCTTGGATGATTTTTGGGACACAGAGGGGACTCGGTTTTTCTCAACGGTTTCTCGGTCAACGGTAGTCTATGCGGTAGAAGATTTTAGCGTCAGCGTAGGCTGGGTTTCGAAGATGATTTTTGGGACACGGCGCCTCGGTTTTCGTCAACGATTTCTAATGCGACGGTACTCTATGTGGCGGAAGATTTCATCGTCGGCCGTAGAAGTGGGATTACGTGGATGATTTGGGGGTTTCGGGGACCTAGTTTTTGTCAATGGTTTCTCGGAAGCGGTAGTCTATGGCGCGAGAAGATTTCAGCGTCGGCATTGAGCTGGGTTTGGAGGATGATTTTGGGACACGGATGCTGATTTTTCTCAACGGTTTTACGAGTAGGCAATACTCTATGTGGCGAAGATTTCGGCGTTAGCCATAAATTGGGCTTCTTGGATGATTTTTGGGACAAGGCGGGGACTCGGTTTTTCTCAACGGTTTCTCGGTCAACGGTAGTCTATGCGGTAGAAGATTTTAGCGTCAACCGTAGGCTGGGTTTCGAAGATGATTTTTGGGACACGGCGCCTCGGTTTTCGTCAACGATTTCTAATGCGGCGGTACTCTATGTGGCGAAGATTTCATCGTCGGCCGTAGAAGTGGGATTCGTGGATGATTGGGGGTTTCGGGGACCTAGTTTTTGTCAATGGTTTCTCGAAACGGTAGTCTATGGCGCTGAGAAGATTTCAGCGTCGGCATTGAGCTGGGTTTGGAGGATGATTTTGGGACACCGGGTGCGATTTTTTCTCAACGCTTTCCGAGTAGGCAATACTCTATGTGGCGAAGATTTAGGCGTTAGCCATAGAATTGGGCTTCTTGGATGATTTTTGGGACACGGGGACTCGGTTTTTCTCAACGGTTTCTCGATCCAACGGTAGTCTATGCGGTAGAAGATTTTAGCGTCAGCGTAGAGGCCGGGTTTCGAAGATGATTTTTGGGACACCGGCGCCTCGGTTTTCGTCAACGATTTCTAATGCGGCGTACTCTATGTGGCGGAAGATTTCATCGTCGGTCGTAGAAGTGGGATTCGTGGATGATTTGGGGGTTTCGGGGACTTAGTTTTTGTCAATGGTTTCTCGAAAGCGATGGTCTATAGCGCTTGAAGATTTCAGCGTCGGCATTGGCAGGTTTGGAGGATGATTTTTGGGACACCGGGTGCTTGATTTTTTCTCAACGCTTTCGGTACGCAATACTCTATGTGGCGAAGATTTCGGCGTTAGCTATAAATTGGGCTTCTTGGATGATTTTTGGGACACGGGGACTCGGTTTTTCTCAACGGTTTCTCGAGTCAATGAGTAGTCTATGCGGTAGAAGATTTTAGAGTCAACCGTAGGCGGGTTTCGAAGATGATTTTTTGGGACACCGGCGCCTCGGTTTTCGTCAACGATTTCTAATGCGTGGTACTCTATGTGGCGGGAAGATTTCATCGTCGGCTGGTAGAAGTGGGATTAGTGGATGATTCGGGGGTTTCGGGGACCTAGTTTTTGTCAATGGTTTCTCGAGCGGGGGGGGTAGTCTATATATGCGAGAAAGATTTCAGCGTCAGCATTGACCAGGTTTGGAGGATGATTTTGGGACATGGGTGCTGATTTTTTCTCAACGGCTTCTACGAGTACGCAATACTCTATGTGGGGAAGATTTCGGCGTTAGCTATAGAATTGGGCTTCTTGGATGATTTTGGGACAGAAGGACTCGAGTTTTTCTCAATGGTTTCTCGGTCAATGGTAGTCTATGCGGTAGAAGATTTTAGAGTCAGCCGTAGAGGCGGGTTTCGAAGATGATTTTGGGACACAGGCGCCTCGGTTTTCGTCAACGATTTCTAATGTGACGGTACTCTAGTGTGGCGGGAAGATTTCATCGTCGGCAGTAGAAGTGGGATTCGTGGATGATTTGGGGTTTCGGGGACCTAGTTTTGTCGATGGTTTCTCGAAAGCGGTAGTCTATGTGCGAGAAGATTTGGCGTCGGCATTGAACTAGGTTTGGAGGATGATTTTGGGACACGGGTGCTGATTTTTTCTCAACGCTTTTACGAGTACGCAATACTCTATGTGGCGAGAAGATTTCGGCGTTAGCTATAAATTGGGCTTCTTGGATGATTTTGGGACACGGGGACTCAGTTTTTCTCAACGGTTTCTCGGTCATGATAGTCTATGCGGTAGAAGATTTTAGCGTCAGCCGTAGGTGGGTTTGGAAGATGATTTTGGGACACGGCGCCTCGGTTTTAAGTCAACGATTTCTAATGTGTGGTACTCTATGTTAGTGAGAAGATTTCATCGTCGGGCGTAAAAGTAGGATTAATTGGATGATTTGGGGTTTCGGGGACCTAGTTTTTGTCAATGGTTTCTCGAAAGGTAGTGTCTATGATTAATGAAGATTTTAGCGTCTGGCATTGAGCCCAGGTTTTGGAGGATGATATTTGCACGGACACCGTGTAGTGATTTTTCTCAACGCTTTACGGTAAGAAATACTTCTATGTGGGGCGGAAGATTTCGCGTTAGCCATAGTGTGGGCTTCTTCGATGATTTTTGAGACACGCGGACTCAAGTTTTCTCAACAGTTTCTCATCAACAGTAATCTATTCGGTAGAAGATTTTAGGTCAACCGTAGTTTTGGGTGGGTCTTTGAAGATCTATTAAGATTTTGGGAAACTCATGGTGAACGAGTTTTAGAAGGCGATTTCTGGACTGGCTCGGTTTTAGTGGAACCTCTAAATACGTGATACTCACTCCTTGAGCGAAGATTTCAGCGGCTTGGCATTGAAGCTGAGTTTAGGAGGATGATATTTGGGACCACACAGGTACGATTTTTTCTCAATGCTTTCTCTGAGTCACGCAATACTCCATGTGTGGCCGAGGAAGATTTCGAGCGTTAGCAGTAAAATTGGGCTTCTTGGATGATTTTTGGGACAGGGACTCGAGTTTTCTCAACGGTTTCTCGGTCAACGGTAGTCTATACGGTAGAAGATTTTAGAGTCAACCGTAGAAGCTGGGTTTCGAAGATGATTTTTGGGACAAAGGCGCCTGGTTTTCGTCAACGATTTCTAATGCGCGGTACTCTATGTGGCGAGAAGATTTCATCGTCGGCAAGTAGAAGTGGGATTAGTGGATGATTTGGGGTTTCGGGGACCTAGTTTTTGTCAATGGTTTCTGAAAGCAGTGGTCTATGACGCAGAAGATTTCAGCGTGCGGCATTGAGCGGGTTTGGAGGATGATTTTTGGGACACAGGTGCGATTTTTCTGAACGGTTTTACAGTAGGCAATACTCAATGTGGCGAGAAGATTTCAGCGTTAGCCATAGAATTAGGCTTCTTGGATGATTTTGGGACACGAGGACTCGATTTTTCTCAACGGTTTCTCGATCAACTTGATAGTCTATGCGGTAGAAGATTTTAGCGTCAACATAGAACTGGGTTTCGAGGATGATTTTGGGACACGGCGCCTCAGTTTTCGTCAACGATTTCCAATGCGCGGTACTCTATGTGGCGAGAAGATTTCATCGTCGGCGTAGAAGTGGGATTGGTGGATGAATTGGGGTTTTCGGGGACATTAGTTTTTGTCGATGGTTTCTCGAGAAGCAATAGTCGTAATGAGCGCGAATGATTCCAGAATCGGCATTGGCGGGTTTGGAGGATGATTTTTGGGACACCTGGGTCCTGATTTTTCTCAACGCTTTCGAAGTAGGCAATACTCTATGTGGTGAAGATTTCAAGGCGTTAGCCATAAATTGGGCTTCTTGGATGATTTTTGGGACACGGGGGACTCGGTTTTCTCAATGGTTTCTCGAGTCAATGGTAGTCTCTGCGGTAGAAGATTTTAAAAGTCAACCGTAGAAGCTAGGTTTCGAAGATGATTTTGGGACACCGGCGCCTCGGTTTTCGTCAACGATTTCTAATGCGGCGGTACTCTATGTGGCGAGAAGATTTCATCGTCATTATTGAGGATGATATTTGGGACACCTTTTTTCATTTCTAGTACCAACTCTTAGTAGCCATAAGTGGGATTATTGGATGATTTGGGATTTCTGGGACCTAGTTTTTGTCAATGGTTTCTCGAACGGTAGTCTATATGGAGTAGATTTCGCGTCAGGCATTGAACTGGGTTTGGAGGATAGATTTTTGGGACACCGGAGCCTCATTTTTCTCAGCGGTTTCAAGGTAGGCAGTACTCTATGTGGCGAAGATTTCAGCGTTAGCCATAGAATTAGGGTGCTTGGATGATTTTTAGGACACCGCGATATGGAGTTTTTCTCAACGGTTTCTCGGTCAACAATAATCTATGCGGTATGAAGATTTTAGCGTCACCGTAGGCGGGTTTAGAAGATGATTTTGGGACATAGGCGCCTCGTTTTCGTCAACGATTTCTAATGCGGCAGTACTCTATGTGGCGAAGATTTCATCGTCGGTAGTAGAAGTGGGATTAAGTGGATGATTTGGGGGTTTCGGGGACCTAGTTTTTGTCAATGGTTTGTCGAAAGCAGTAGTCTATGAGCCTAATGAAGATTTCATCGTACGGCATTGAACTGGGTTTGGAGGATGATATTTGGGACCAGGGTACTGATTTTTTCTCAATGGTTTCCGAGTGCGCAATACTCTATGTGGCAGAAGATTTCGGCGTTAGCCATGAATTGAGCTTCTTGGATGATTTTGGGACACAGCGGACTCGGTTTTCTCAACGGTTTCTCGATCAACGGTAGTCTATGCGGTAGAAGATTTTAGCGTCAGCTGAAGGCTGGGTTTCGAAGATGATTTTTTGGGACACCGGCGCCTCAGTTTTAGTCAACGATTTCTACTGATGCAGTACTCTATGTGTGGCGAGGAAGATTTCATCGTCGGAGTAGAAGTAGGATTAGTGGATGATTCGGGGTTTCGGGGACCTAGTTTTTTGTCAATGGTTTCTCGAGCGATAGTCTATGAGCGCGAAGATTTCCGGCGTCCGGCATTGGTTTAGGTTTGAGAGGATGATTTTGGGACCTGGTATGATTGATTTTTCTCAACGGTTTCGCGTACGCAATGCTCTATGTGGCGGAAAGATTTTAGCGTTAGCCCTAAATTGGGCTTCTTGAAGATGATTTTTGGGACACCGCGGACTCGATTTTCTCAACGGTTTTCTCGGTCATCGATTAGTCTATGCGGTAGAAGATTTTAGCGTCAACTGTAGAACTGGGTTTCGAAGATGATTTTTGGTACAAGGCGCCTCGATTTTTCGTCAGCGATTTCTAATGCGGCGGTACTCTATGTGGCGGAAGATTTCAGCGTCAGTCGTAAGTGGGATTAGTGGATGATTTGGGGGTTTGGGGGCCCTAGTTTTTCTTGGATGGTTTCTCTCGGAAGCGATGATCATGAGTGCTGAAGATTTTCGGCGTGTTTGGCAAGTTTGGAGGGATGATATTTGGGACACGGGTGCGATTTTTTCTCGATGCGCTTTTACGAGTGCGCAATACTCCATTGTGGCGAGAAGATTTCAGCGTTAGCCATAGAATTGGGCTTCTTGGATGATTTTGGGACACGGGGACTCGGTTTTTCTCAACGGTTTCTCGGTCCATGATAGTCTATGCGGTAGAAGATTTTAACGTCACCCAAGTAGAGGCTTGGGTTTCGAAGATGATTTTGGGACACCAGCCCCTAAGTTTTCGTCAGTGATTTCTAATGCCGTGGTACTCTATGTGGCTGAAGATTTCATCGTCAGCCTTAGAAGCTGGGATTAGGTGGATGATTTGGGGGTTTCAGGGACCTTGAGTTTTTGTCAATGGTTTCTCGAGAAGCAGTTAGTCCTATGAGCGTAGAAGATTTCAGGCGTTAGCCTATTGAGGCTGCTTTGGAGGATGATATTTAGGTTACCGGGTACTCGATTTTTTCTCAATGGTTCTAGTGTACGCATTAGTCTATCGGTGAAGATTTCAGCGTTAGTCAAAAATTGGGCGTTCTTGAAGATGATTTTTTAGGACACCGCGGCCTCGAGTTTTCTCGCGGTTTCTCAGTCAACAGTGATGCTATGCTGTGAGAAGATTTTATATCTCACCTAAACTGGTTTCAAGACAATTTTTGGGACACCCAGCGCCTCCCGGAGTAGAGGTAAGGTCGTGGATGGTCCCGGGGTTTGAGGACCTGGTTTTGTCCGCGGTTTCTAACGACGAGTACTCTATGTAGCATGAAGATTTCAGCGTATGGCATTGAACTGGGTTTGGAGGATGATTTTGGGACACCAGGTACTGATTTTTTCTCAATGCTTTCTGAGTACGCAGTACTCCTGTCGGCGCGAAGATCTCAGCGTTATCCATAGAATTGGGCTTCTTGGATGATTTTTGGGACACCGCGGACTCAGTTTTTCTCAACGGTTTCTCAGTCACGGTAATCTATGCGGTAGAAGATTTTAGCGTCAACCGTAGAGCTGGGTTTCGAAAGATGATTTTGGGACTCTGGCGCCTCGGTTTTCGTCAACGATTTCTAATGCAGCAGTACTCTATGTGGCGAGAAGATTTCATCGTCGGCCGTAGAAGTGGGATTCGTGGATGATTCGGGGTTTCGGGGACCTAGTTTTTGTCAATGGTTTCTCGAAACGGTAGTCTATGACGCGATGAAGATTTCAGCGTCTGGCATTGAGCCTGGTTTGGAGGATGATTTTTGGGACACCGGTGCGATTTTTTTCAACGGCGTTTCCGAGTACGCAATACTCTATGTGGGAGAAGATTTCAGCGTTAGCTATAGAATTGGGCTTCTTGGATGATTTTTGGGGACACAGGGACTCGGTTTTTCTCAATGGTTTCTCAGTCAATAGTAGTCTATGCGGTAGAAAGATTTTAGAGTCAACCGTAGAACCGGGTTTCAAGATGATTTTTGGGACACCGGCGCCTCAGTTTTCGGTAACGATTTCTAATGCAGCAGTACTCTATGTGGCAGAAGATTTCATCGTCAGCCGTAGAAGTGGGATTCGTCCGGATGATTCGGGGTTTCCTGGACCTAGTTTTTGTCAATGGTTTCTCGGACGGTAGTCTATGAGCTGAGAATATTTCAGCGTACGGCATTGAACTGGGTTTGGAGG
>JAGMVL010000958.1:0-32185 GCA_019202695.1 Populus x sibirica
ATAATGTTTGATCCCACGCTTGATCGCGCTTTAAATTTTTACCCGAGTTTCCGCATGCATTTTTCCTGGGTAGCTGCATCAACTACTCTGGGACGAGGTGGTCCGGGTCGGGAAACCTTGTGTAAGGGGTCAAAAGAGCCATAATGTTTGATCCCACCGTTGGATCGCGCTTAAATTTTTACACGAGTTTCCGCATAGAGTTTTCCTCGATGTAGCTATAGAATACCTACTCCGTGACGAGGTGGACCGGTCGGCCAACCTTGAGTAATGGATCAAAAGGGCCATAATGTTTGATCCCACCGTTGGATCGCGCTTAAATTTTTACACGAGTTTCCGCATGCAGCTTTTCCTAGGTGTACCTACCGAATAACTACTCGGTGACGAGGTGGTCCGGTCGGGAAACCTTGAGTAAGGGGTCAAAGGTGCCATAATGTTTGAACCCACGCTTGATCGCGCTTTAAATTTTTACCCGAGTTTCCGCATGCGCTTTCCTGGGTAGCTACGTAATAACTACTCTGGACGAGGTGGTCCGGCCGGGAAACCTTGTGTAAGGGGTCAAAAGAGCCATAATGTTTGATCCCACCGTTGGATCGCGCATAAATTTTTACACGAGTTTCCGCATAGAGTTTTCCTCGATGTAGCTATAGAATACCTACTCGGTGACGAGGTGGACCGGCCGGCCAACCTTGAGTAATGGGTCAAAAGGGCCATAATGTTTGATCCCACCGTTGATCGCGCTAAATTTTTACACGAGTTTCCGCATGCGTTTTCCTCGGTGTAGCTATCGAATAACTACCCTGTGGACGAGGTGGTCCGGCCTGGAAACCTTGAGTAAGGGGTCAAAAGAGCCATAATGTTTGATCCCACCGTTGGATCGCGCTTTAAATTTTTACACGAGTTTCCGCATGCGCCTTTCCTGGGTAGCTACGTAATCAACTACACCTGGGACGAGGTGGTCCTGGTCTGGGAAACCTTGTGTAAGGGGTCAAAAGAGCCATAATGTTTGATCCCATCGTGGATCGCGCTTAATTTTTTACACGAGCTTCCGCATGCGCTTTCCTGATGTAGCTACCGAATAACTACTCTCGGGACGAGGTGGTCCGGCCGGGAAACCTTGAGTAAGGGGTCAAAAGTGCCATAATGTTTGATCCCACCGTTGATCGCGCTTAAATTTTTACCCGAGTTTCCGCATGCAGTTTTCCTGGGTAGCTAGTAATAACTACCTGGGACGAGGTGGTCCGGGTCTGGAAACCTTGTGTAAGGGGTCAAAAGAGCCATAATGTTTGATCCCACCGTTGGATCGCGCTTTAAATTTTTACACGAGTTTCCGCATAGAGTTTTCCTCGATGTAGCTAGAATACCTACTGGGACGAGGTGGACCGGTCGGCCAACCTTGAGTAATGGATCAAAAGGGCCATAATGTTTGATCCCACCGTTGGATCGCGCTTAAATTTTTACACGAGTTTCCGCATGCGCCTTCCTGAGCATGGCATCAACTACTGGGACGAGGTGATCTGGCCGGAAACCTTGAGTAAGGGGTCAAAAGAGCCATAATGTTTGATCCCACCGTTGATCGCGCTTTAAATTTTTACACGAGTTTCCGCATGCTTTTCCTCTGGGTAGCTATGTAACAACTACTCTGGGGACGAGGTGGTCCGGCCGGGAAACCTTGTGTAAGGGGTCAAAAGAGCCATAATGTTTGATCCCACCGTTGGATCGCGCTTAAATTTTTACACGAGTTTCCGCATAGAGTTTTCCTCGATGGGTAGCTAGAATAACTACTCTGGGACGAGGTGGTCCGGTCGGAAACCTTGAGTAATGGGTCAAAAGAGCCATAATGTTTGATCCCACCGTTGATCGCGCTTTAAATTTTTACACGAGTTTCCGCATGCGTTTTCCTGGTAGCTACCGAATAACTACTCTGGGACGAGGTGGTCCGGTCGGGAAACCTTGTGTAAGGGGTCAAAAGAGCCATAATGTTTGATCCCACCGTTGATCGCGCTTAAATTTTTACACGAGTTTCCGCATGCGTTTTCCTCGGGTAGCTACAGAATAACTACTCGGGACGAGGTGGTCCGGGTCGGGAAACCTTGAGTAAGGGGTCAAAAGAGCCATAATGTTTGATCCCACCGTTGGATCGCGCTTTAAATTTTTACACGAGTTTCCGCATGCGCTTTCCTGCGTGTAGCTATAGTATCAACTACTCGGGACGAGGTGGTCTCGGCCGGGAAACCTTGTGTAAGGGGTCAAAAGAGCCATAATGTTTGATCCCACCGTTGGATCGCGCTTAAATTTTTACACGAGTTTCCGCATGCGCTTTCCTGGGTAGCTACAGAATAACTACTCTGGGACGAGGTGGTCTGGTCTCGGGAAACCTTGAGTAAGGGGTCAAAAGAGCCATAATGTTTGATCCCACCGTTGGATCGCGCTCAATTTTTTACACGAGCTTCCGCATAGCGCCTTCCTGGGTAGCTATAGATCAACTACTCTGGGACGAGGTGATCCGGCGGGAAACCTTGTGTAAGGGGTCAAAAGAGCCATAATGTTTGATCCCATCGTGGATCGCGCTCAATTTTTTACACGAGTTTCCGCATGCGCTTTCCTGTAGCTACCGAATAACTACTCGGGACGAGGTGGTCCGGGTCGGGAAACCTTGAGTAAGGGGTCAAAAGTGCCATAATGTTTGATCCCACGCTTGATCGCGCTTAAATTTTTACCCGAGTTTCCGCATGCACTTTTCCTGGGTAGCTACGTATCAACTACTCCTGGGACGAGGTGGTCCGGTCGGGAAACCTTGTGTAAGGGGTCAAAAGAGCCATAATGTTTGATCCCACCGTTGGATCGCGCTTAAATTTTTACACGAGTTTCCGCATAGAGCTTTCCTCGATGTAGCTACAGAATACCTACTCGGTGACGAGGTGGACCGGGTCGGCCAACCTTGAGTAATGGATCAAAAGGGCCATAATGTTTGATCCCACCGTTGGATCGCGCTTTAAATTTTTACACGAGTTTCCGCATGCAGCTTTCCTCGGTGTAGCTACGGAATAACTACTCTGGGACGAGGTGGTCCGGTCGGGAAACCTTGAGTAAGGGGTCAAAAGAGCCATAATGTTTGATCCCACCGCTTGGATCGCGCTTTAAATTTTTACACGAGTTTCCGCATGCGCTTCCTGGGTAGCTACGTATCAACTACTCGGGGACGAGGTGGTCCGGGTCGGGAAACCTTGTGTAAGGGGTCAAAAGAGCCATAATGTTTGATCCCACCGTTGGATCGCGCTTAAATTTTTACACGAGTTTCCGCATGCGCTTTCCTCGGTAGCTACTGCATCAACTACTCGGGGACGAGGTGGTCCGGGTCGGGAAACCTTGAGTAAGGGGTCAAAAGAGCCATAATGTTTGATCCCACCGTGGATCGCGCTTAAATTTTTACACGAGTTTCCGCATGCGGTTTTCCTGGGTAGCTAGTAATAACTACTCTGGGACGAGGTGGACCGGCCGGGAAACCTTGTGTAAGGGGTCAAAAGAGCCATAATGTTTGATCCCACCGTGGGATCGCGCTAATTTTTTACACGAGTTTCCGCATGCGCTTCTGTAGCTACCGAATAACTACTCGGTGACGAGGTGGTCCGGGTCGGGAAACCTTGAGTAAGGGGTCAAAAGAGCCATAATGTTTGATCCCACCGTTGGATCGCGCTTAAATTTTTACCCGAGTTTCCGCATGCATTTTTCCTGGGTAGCTACGAATCAACTACTCTGGGACGAGGTGGTCTGGTCGGGAAACCTTGTGTAAGGGGTCAAAAGAGCCATAATGTTTGATCCCACCGTTGGATCGCGCTTTAAATTTTTACACGAGTTTCCGCATAGAGTTTTCCTCGATGTAGCTATAGAATACCTACTCGGTGACGAGGTGGACCGGGTCGGGAAACCTTGAGTAATGGGTCAAAAGAGCCATAATGTTTGATCCCACCGTTGGATCGCGCTTAAATTTTTACACGAGTTTCCGCATGCAGTTTTCCTGGGGGTAGCTACGTAATAACTACTCGGGGACGAGGTGGTCTGGTCGGGAAACCTTGTGTAAGGGGTCAAAAGAGCCATAATGTTTGATCCCACCGTTGGATCGCGCTTAAATTTTTACACGAGTTTCCGCATGCAGCTTCCCCTGGGTAGCTACGAATAACTACTCGGGACGAGGTGGTCCGGCCGGGAAACCTTGAGTAAGGGGTCAAAAGAGCCATAATGTTTGATCCCACCGTTGGATCGCGCTTTAAATTTTTACACGAGCTTCCGCATGCGCTTTCCCTGGGTAGCTATATAACAACTACTCGGGGACGAGGTGGTCCGGTCGGGAAACCTTGTGTAAGGGGTCAAAAGAGCCATAATGTTTGATCCCACCGTTGGATCGCGCTTAAATTTTTACACGAGTTTCCGCATAGAGTTTTCCTGGATGTAGCTATGCATAACTACTCGTGGACGAGGTGGATCCGGGCCGGGAAACCTTGAGTAAGGGGTCAAAAGAGCCATAATGTTTGATCCCACCGTTGGATCGCGTTAAATTTTTACACGAGTTTCCGCATGCAGTTTTCCTGGGTGTAGCTACCGAATAACTACTCTGGGACGAGGTGGTCTGGTCGGGAAACCTTGTGTAAGGGGTCAAAAGAGCCATAATGTTTGATCCCACCGTTGGATCGCGCTTAAATTTTTACACGAGTTTCCGCATGCGGTTTTCCTCGGGGTAGCTACGAATAACTACTCTGGGACGAGGTGGTCCGGTCGGGAAACCTTGAGTAAGGGGTCAAAAGAGCCATAATGTTTGATCCCACCGTTGGATCGCGCTTAAATTTTTACACGAGCTTCCGCAGAGCTTTCCCTGATGTAGCTACTACCGGTGACGAGGTGGTCTGGTCCGGAAACCTTGAGTAATGGGTCAAAAGAGGCCATAATGTTTGATCCCACCGTTGGATCGCGCTTAAATTTTTACACGAGTTTCCGCATGCGCTTTCCTGGGTAGCTAGTATCAACTACTCTGGGACGAGGTGGTCTGGTCGGGAAACCTTGTGTAAGGGGTCAAAAGAGCCATAATGTTTGATCCCACCGTGGGATCGCGCTTAAATTTTTACACGAGTTTCCGCATGCGTTTCCTCGGGTAGCTACCGAATAACTACTCGGGACGAGGTGGTCTGGTCGGGAAACCTTGAGTAAGGGGTCAAAAGTGCCATAATGTTTGATCCCACCGTTGGATCGCGCTTTAAATTTTTACCCGAGTTTCCGCATGCGCATTTTTCCTGGGTAGCTACGTAACAACTACTCTGGGACGAGGTGGTCCGGGTCGGGAAACCTTGTGTAAGGGGTCAAAAGAGCCATAATGTTTGATCCCACCGTTGGATCGCGCTTAAATTTTTACACGAGTTTCCGCATAGAGTTTTCCTCGATGTAGCTATAGAATACCTACTCTGGGACGAGGTGGACCGGTCGGCCAACCTTGAGTAATGGATCAAAAGGGCCATAATGTTTGATCCCACCGTTGGATCGCGCTTTAAATTTTTACACGAGTTTCCGCATGCAGCTTCCTAGGTGTAGCTACCGAATAACTACTCTGGGACGAGGTGGTCCGGTCGGGAAACCTTGAGTAAGGGGTCAAAAGTGCCATAATGTTTGATCCCACCGTTGATCGCGCTTAAATTTTTACCCGAGTTTCCGCATGCGAGCTTTCCTGGGTAGCTGAACAACTACTCTGGGACGAGGTGGTCCGGCCGGGAAACCTTGTGTAAGGGGTCAAAAGAGCCATAATGTTTGATCCCACCGTTGGATCGCGCTTAAATTTTTACACGAGTTTCCGCATAGAGCCTTTCCTGGGTAGCTATAGAATAACTACTCGGTGACGAGGTGGACCGGTCGGGAAACCTTGAGTAATGGGTCAAAAGAGCCATAATGTTTGATCCCACCGTGGATCGCGCTTAAATTTTTACACGAGTTTCCGCGCATTTTTCCTGGGTAGCTACGTAATCAACTACTCTGGGACGAGGTGGTCTGGTCGGGAAACCTTGTGTAAGGGGTCAAAAGAGCCATAATGTTTGATCCCATCGTGGGATCGCGCTCAAATTTTTACACGAGTTTCCGCATGCGCTTTCCCTGGGTAGCTACCGAATAACTACTCGGTGACGAGGTGGTCCGGTCGGGAAACCTTGAGTAAGGGGTCAAAAGTGCCATAATGTTTGATCCCACCGTTGGATCGCGCTTAAATTTTTACACGAGTTTCCGCATGCGCTTTCCCTGGGTAGCTAGCTCGAATAACTACTCTGGGACGAGGTGGTCCGGTCGGGAAACCTTGTGTAAGGGGTCAAAAGAGCCATAATGTTTGATCCCACCGTTGGATCGCGCTTTAAATTTTTACACGAGTTTCCGCATAGAGTTTTCCTCGATGTAGCTATCGAATAACTACTCAGTGACGAGGTGGACCGGTCGGCCAACCTTGAGTAATGGGTCAAAAGGGCCATAATGTTTGATCCCACCGTTGATCGCGCTTAAATTTTTACACGAGTTTCCGCATGCGCTTTCCTAGGTGTAGCTACCGAATAACTACTCTGGGACGAGGTGGTCCGGTCGGGAAACCTTGAGTAAGGGGTCAAAAGGTGCCATAATGTTTGATCCCACCGTTGATCGCGCTTAAATTTTTACCCGAGTTTCCGCATGCACTTTTCCTGGGTAGCTACGTATCAACTACTCTGGGACGAGGTGGTCCGGTCGGGAAACCTTGTGTAAGGGGTCAAAAGAGCCATAATGTTTGATCCCACCGTTGGATCGCGCTTAAATTTTTACACGAGTTTCCGCATAGAGCTTTCCTCGATGTAGCTATAGAATAACTACTCTGGGACGAGGTGGTCCGGGTCGGCCAACCTTGAGTAAGGGGTCAAAAGGGCCATAATGTTTGATCCCACCGTTGATGATCGCTTAAATTTTTACACGAGTTTCCGCATGCATTCTGGGGTAGCGCTAGTAACAACTACTCGGGACGAGGTGGTCCGTCGGGAAACCTTGAGTAAGGGGTCAAAAGAGCCATAATGTTTGATCCCACCGTGGATCGCGCTTAAATTTTTACACGAGTTTCCGCATGCGCTTTCCGGATGTAGCTACCGAATAACTACTCTGGGACGAGGTGGTCTGGTCGGGAAACCTTGAGTAAGGGGTCAAAAGGGCCATAATGTTTGATCCCACCGTTGGATCGCGCTTAAATTTTTACCCGAGTTTCCGCATGCATTTTTCCTGGGGTAGCTACGTAATCAACTACTCGGGGACGAGGTGGTCCGGTCGGGAAACCTTGTGTAAGGGGTCAAAAGAGCCATAATGTTTGATCCCACCGTTGGATCGCGCTTAAATTTTTACACGAGTTTCCGCATAGAGTTTTCCTCGATGTAGCTATAGAATCACCTACTCGGTGACGAGGTGGACCGGTCGGCCAACCTTGAGTAATGGATCAAAAGGGCCATAATGTTTGATCCCACCATTGGATCGCGCTTTAAATTTTTACACGAGTTTCCGCATGCGCTTCCTAGGTGTAGCTACCGAATAACTACTCTGGGACGAGGTGGTCTCGGTCGGGAAACCTTGAGTAAGGGGTCAAAGGTGCCATAATGTTTGAACCCACGCTTGATCGCGCTTAAATTTTTACCCGAGTTTCCGCATGAGCTTTCCCTGGGTAGCTACGGAATAACTACTCTGGGACGAGGTGGTCCGGGTCGGGAAACCTTGTGTAAGGGGTCAAAAGAGCCATAATGTTTGATCCCACCGTTGGATCGCGCTTAAATTTTTACACGAGTTTCCGCATAGAGTTTTCCTCGATGTAGCTATAGAATACCTACTCGGGACGAGGTGGACCGGCCGGCAAACCTTGAGTAATGGGTCAAAAGGAGCCATAATGTTTGATCCCACCGTTGGATCGCGCTTAAATTTTTACACGAGTTTCCGCATGCGCAGTTCCCTCGGTGTAGCTACGGAATAACTACTCGGGACGAGGTGGTCCGGTCGGGAAACCTTGTGTAAGGGGTCAAAAGAGCCATAATGTTTGATCCCACCGTGGATCGCGCTTAAATTTTTACACGAGTTTCCGCATGCGCTTTCCTCGGTAGGTAGCTACGAATCAACTACTCTGGGACGAGGTGGTCCGGTCGGGAAACCTTGAGTAAGGGGTCAAAAGAGCCATAATGTTTGATCCCACCGTTGGATCGCGCTTAAATTTTTACACGAGTTTCCGCATGCAGTTTTCCTGGGTAGCTACGAATAACTACTCGGGGACGAGGTGGTCTGGTCGGGAAACCTTGAGTAAGGGGTCAAAAGAGCCATAATGTTTGATCCCACCGTGGATCGCGCTTAAATTTTTACACGAGTTTCCGCATGCGCTTTCCTCGAGGTGGTGCTACAACTGGGGACGAGGTGGTCTGGTCGGGAAACCTTGAGTAAGGGGTCAAAAGAGCCATAATGTTTGATCCCACCGTTGGATCGCGCTTAAATTTTTACACGAGCTTCCGCATGCGCCTTCCTAGGTGTAGCTACCGAATAACTACTCTGGGACGAGGTGGTCTGGGTCGGGAAACCTTGAGTAAGGGGTCAAAAGTGCCATAATGTTTGATCCCACCGTTGGATCGCGCTTTAAATTTTTACCCGAGTTTCCGCATGCAGCTTTCCTGGGTAGCTACAGAATAACTACTCTGGGACGAGGTGGTCCGGTCGGGAAACCTTGTGTAAGGGGTCAAAAGAGCCATAATGTTTGATCCCACCGTTGGATCGCGCTTAAATTTTTACACGAGTTTCCGCATAGAGTTTTCCTCGATGTAGCTATAGAATACCTACTCGGGGACGAGGTGGACCGGTCGGCCAACCTTGAGTAATGGGTCAAAAGGAGCCATAATGTTTGATCCCACCGTTGGATCGCGCTTTAAATTTTTACACGAGTTTCCGCATGCAGTTTTCCTGGGTGTAGCTACCGAATAACTACTCTGGGACGAGGTGGTCTGGTCGGGAAACCTTGAGTAAGGGGTCAAAAGAGCCATAATGTTTGATCCCACCGTTGGATCGCGCTTAAATTTTTACACGAGCTTCCGCATGCGCTTTCCTGGGTAGCTACCGAATAACTACTCTGGGACGAGGTGGTCTGGTCGGGAAACCTTGTGTAAGGGGTCAAAAGAGCCATAATGTTTGATCCCACCGTTGGATCGCGCTTTAAATTTTTACACGAGTTTCCGCATGCGCTTTCCTGGGTAGCTACGTAATCAACTACTCTGGGACGAGGTGGTCCGGTCGGGAAACCTTGTGTAAGGGGTCAAAAGAGCCATAATGTTTGATCCCACCGTTGGATCGCGCTTTAAATTTTTACACGAGTTTCCGCATAGAGTTTTCCTCGATGTAGCTATAGAATCAACTACTCGGGGACGAGGTGGTCGGGTCGGGAAACCTTGAGTAATGGGTCAAAAGAGCCATAATGTTTGATCCCACCGTTGGATCGCGCTTAAATTTTTACACGAGTTTCCGCATGCGCCTTCCTAGGTAGCTACCGAATAACTACTCGGGGACGAGGTGGTCCGGTCGGGAAACCTTGAGTAAGGGGTCAAAAGAGCCATAATGTTTGATCCCACCGTTGGATCGCGCTTAAATTTTTACCCGAGTTTCCGCATGCAGTTTTCCTGGGTAGCTACGTATCAACTACTCGGGACGAGGTGGTCCGGTCGGGAAACCTTGAGTAAGGGGTCAAAAGAGCCATAATGTTTGATCCCACCGTTGGATCGCGCTTAAATTTTTACACGAGTTTCCGCATAGAGTTTTCCTGGATGTAGCTACAGAATAACTACTCTGGGACGAGGTGGTCTGGTCGGGAAACCTTGAGTAAGGGGTCAAAAGAGCCATAATGTTTGATCCCACCGTTGGATCGCGCTTAAATTTTTACACGAGTTTCCGCATGCAGCTTTCCTGGGTAGCTACGTATCAACTACTCTGGGACGAGGTGGTCCGGTCGGGAAACCTTGAGTAAGGGGTCAAAAGAGCCATAATGTTTGATCCCACCGTTGGATCGCGCTTAAATTTTTACACGAGTTTCCGCATGCGGCTTTCCTCCTGGGTAGCTACGAATCAACTACTCGGGACGAGGTGGTCTGGTCGGGAAACCTTGAGTAAGGGGTCAAAAGAGCCATAATGTTTGATCCCACCGTTGGATCGCGCTTTAAATTTTTACACGAGTTTCCGCATGCAGCTTTCCCTGGGTAGCTACGAATAACTACTCGGGACGAGGTGGTCCTGGTCGGAAACCTTGTGTAAGGGGTCAAAAGAGCCATAATGTTTGATCCCACCGTTGGATCGCGCTTAAATTTTTACACGAGTTTCCGCATAGAGTTTTCCTCGATGTAGCTATAGAATACCTACTCAGGGACGAGGTGGACTGGTCGGCCAACCTTGAGTAAGGGGTCAAAAGGGCCATAATGTTTGATCCCACCGTTGGATCGCGCTTAAATTTTTACACGAGTTTCCGCATGCGCTTTTCCTAGGTGTAGCTACCGAATAACTACTCGTGGACGAGGTGGTCCCGGTCGGGAAACCTTGAGTAAGGGGTCAAAAGAGCCATAATGTTTGATCCCACCGCTGGATCGCGCTTTAAATTTTTACACGAGTTTCCGCATGCGCTTTCCTCGGGTAGCTACGTAATCAACTACTCTGGGACGAGGTGGTCCGGTCGGGAAACCTTGTGTAAGGGGTCAAAAGAGCCATAATGTTTGATCCCACCGTTGGATCGCGCTTTAAATTTTTACACGAGTTTCCGCATAGAGTTTTCCTCGATGTAGCTATAGAATACCTACTCGGGGACGAGGTGGACGGTCGGCCAACCTTGAGTAAGGGGTCAAAAGGGCCATAATGTTTGATCCCACCGTTGGATCGCGCTTTAAATTTTTACACGAGTTTCCGCATGCGCTTTCCTGGGTAGCTACGTATCAACTACTCTGGGACGAGGTGGTCCGGTCGGGAAACCTTGAGTAAGGGGTCAAAAGAGCCATAATGTTTGATCCCACCGTTGGATCGCGCTTTAAATTTTTACACGAGTTTCCGCATGAGCTTTCCTGAGGGTAGCTACCGAATAACTACTCTGGGACGAGGTGGTCCGGTCGGGAAACCTTGAGTAAGGGGTCAAAAGAGCCATAATGTTTGATCCCACCGTTGATCGCGCTTAAATTTTTACACGAGCTTCCGCATGCAGTTTCCCTGGGGTAGCTACGAATAACTACTCTGGGACGAGGTGGTCCGGTCGGGAAACCTTGTGTAAGGGGTCAAAAGAGCCATAATGTTTGATCCCACCGTTGGATCGCGCTTAAATTTTTACACGAGTTTCCGCATAGAGTTTTCCTCGATGTAGCTACAGAATAACTACTCTGGGACGAGGTGGTCCGGTCGGGAAACCTTGAGTAAGGGGTCAAAAGAGCCATAATGTTTGATCCCACCGTTGGATCGCGCTTAAATTTTTACACGAGTTTCCGCATGCGCTTTCCCTGGTGTAGCTACGAATAACTACTCGGGGACGAGGTGGTCCGGCGGGAAACCTTGAGTAAGGGGTCAAAAGAGCCATAATGTTTGATCCCACCGTTGATCGCGCTTAAATTTTTACACGAGTTTCCGCATAGAGTTTTCCTCGATGTAGCTATAGAATAACTACTCTGTGGACGAGGTGGTCTCGGTCGGGAAACCTTGAGTAAGGGGTCAAAAGAGCCATAATGTTTGATCCCACCGTTGGATCGCGCTTTAAATTTTTACACGAGTTTCCGCATAGAGCTTTCCTCGATGTAGCTACAGAATAACTACTCGGGGACGAGGTGGTCCGGTCGGAAACCTTGAGTAAGGGGTCAAAAGAGCCATAATGTTTGATCCCACCGTTGATCGCGCTTAAATTTTTACACGAGTTTCCGCATGAGCCTTCCTCTGGGTAGCTACGTATCAACTACTCTGGGACGAGGTGGTCCGGTCGGGAAACCTTGTGTAAGGGGTCAAAAGAGCCATAATGTTTGATCCCACCGTGGATCGCGCTTTAAATTTTTACACGAGTTTCCGCATGCGAGCTTTCCTCGATGTAGCTACCGAATAACTACTCTGTGACGAGGTGGTCCGGGTCGGGAAACCTTGAGTAAGGGGTCAAAAGAGCCATAATGTTTGATCCCACCGTTGGATCGCGCTTAAATTTTTACACGAGTTTCCGCATGCAGCTTTCCTGGGTAGCTACGTAATAACTACTCGGGACGAGGTGGTCCGTCGGGAAACCTTGTGTAAGGGGTCAAAAGAGCCATAATGTTTGATCCCACCGTTGGATCGCGCATAAATTTTTACACGAGTTTCCGCATAGAGTTTTCCTCGATGTAGCTATAGAATACCTACTCGGGACGAGGTGGACCGGTCGGCCAACCTTGAGTAATGGGTCAAAAGGGCCATAATGTTTGATCCCACCGTTGGATCGCGCTTAAATTTTTACACGAGTTTCCGCATGCGCTTTCCTGGGTAGCTATAGAATAACTACTCTGGGACGAGGTGGTCCGGGTCGGGAAACCTTGAGTAAGGGGTCAAAAGAGCCATAATGTTTGATCCCACCGTTGGATCGCGCTTAAATTTTTACACGAGTTTCCGCATGCGCTTTCCTGGGTAGCTACGTATCAACTACTCGGGGACGAGGTGGATCCGGTCGGGAAACCTTGAGTAAGGGGTCAAAAGAGCCATAATGTTTGATCCCACCGTTGGATCGCGCTTAAATTTTTACACGAGTTTCCCGCATAGAGTTTTCCTCGATGTAGCTATAGAATAACTACTCTGGGACGAGGTGGTCCGGTCGGGAAACCTTGAGTAAGGGGTCAAAAGAGCCATAATGTTTGATCCCACCGTTGGATCGCGCTTAAATTTTTACACGAGTTTCCGCATGCGCTTTCCTGGGTAGCTACAGAATAACTACTCTGGGACGAGGTGGTCCGGTCGGGAAACCTTGAGTAAGGGGTCAAAAGAGCCATAATGTTTGATCCCACCGTTGATCGCGCTTTAAATTTTTACACGAGTTTCCGCATGAGCTTTCCTCGATGTAGCTACTGAACCAACTACTCGGTGACGAGGTGGTCCGGTCGGGAAACCTTGAGTAAGGGGTCAAAAGAGCCATAATGTTTGATCCCACCGTTGATCGCGCTTAAATTTTTACACGAGTTTCCGCATGCAGTTTTCCTGGGTAGCTACAGAACAACTACTCTGGGACGAGGTGGTCCGTCGGGAAACCTTGTGTAAGGGGTCAAAAGAGCCATAATGTTTGATCCCACCGTTGGATCGCGCTTAAATTTTTACACGAGTTTCCGCATGAGTCTTCCTCGGGTAGCTAGAATAACTACTGGGACGAGGTGGTCCGGTCGGGAAACCTTGTGTAAGGGGTCAAAAGAGCCATAATGTTTGATCCCACCGTTGGATCGCGCTTAAATTTTTACACGAGTTTCCGCATGGCTTGAGTTTTCTCGATGTGGACGAGGTGGTCCGGTCGGGAAACCTTGAGTAAGGGGTCAAAAGAGCCATAATGTTTGATCCCACCGTTGGATCGCGCTTAAATTTTTACACGAGTTTCCGCATGCGTCTTCCTGGGTAGCTACGAATCAACTACTCTGGGACGAGGTGGTCCGGCCGGGAAACCTTGAGTAAGGGGTCAAAAGAGCCATAATGTTTGATCCCACCGTTGGATCGCGCTTTAAATTTTTACACGAGTTTCCGCATAGAGCTTTCCTCGGGTAGCTATAGAATAACTACTCTGGGACGAGGTGGTCCGGGTCGGGAAACCTTGTGTAAGGGGTCAAAAGAGCCATAATGTTTGATCCCACCGTTGATCGCGCTTAAATTTTTACACGAGTTTCCGCATAGAGTTTTCCTCGGGTAGCTACAGAATAACTACTCTGGGACGAGGTGGTCCGGTCGGGAAACCTTGAGTAAGGGGTCAAAAGAGCCATAATGTTTGATCCCACCGTTGGATCGCGCTTAAATTTTTACACGAGTTTCCGCATGCGTTTTCCCTGTAGCTACCGAATAACTACTCGGGGACGAGGTGGTCCGGCCTCGGGAAACCTTGAGTAAGGGGTCAAAAGAGCCATAATGTTTGATCCCACCGTTGGATCGCGCTTAAATTTTTACCCGAGTTTCCGCATGCAGGTTTCCTGGGTAGCTACGTATCAACTACTCGGGGACGAGGTGGTCCGGTCGGGAAACCTTGTGTAAGGGGTCAAAAGAGCCATAATGTTTGATCCCACCGTTGGATCGCGCTTAAATTTTTACACGAGTTTCCGCATAGAGTTTTCCTCGATGTAGCTACAGAATACCTACTCGGTGACGAGGTGGACCGGTCGGCCAACCTTGAGTAATGGGTCAAAAGGGCCATAATGTTTGATCCCACCGTTGGATCGCGCTTAAATTTTTACACGAGTTTCCGCATGCAGCTTTTCCTGGGTAGCTACGTAATCAACTACTCGGGGACGAGGTGGTCCTGGTCGGGAAACCTTGAGTAAGGGGTCAAAAGAGCCATAATGTTTGATCCCACCGTTGGATCGCGCTTTAAATTTTTACACGAGTTTCCGCATGAGCTTTCCTGGGTAGCTACGAATCAACTACTCTGGGACGAGGTGGTCCGGTCGGGAAACCTTGTGTAAGGGGTCAAAAGAGCCATAATGTTTGATCCCACCGTTGGATCGCGCTTAAATTTTTACACGAGTTTCCGCATGAGTTTTCCTCGATGTAGCTATAGAATAACTACTCTGGGACGAGGTGGTCCGGTCGGGAAACCTTGAGTAAGGGGTCAAAAGAGCCATAATGTTTGATCCCACCGTTGGATCGCGCTTAAATTTTTACACGAGTTTCCGCATGCAGTTTTCCTGGGTAGCTACGAATCAACTACTCTGGGACGAGGTGGTCCGGGTCGGGAAACCTTGTGTAAGGGGTCAAAAGAGCCATAATGTTTGATCCCACCGTTGGATCGCGCTTAAATTTTTACACGAGTTTCCGCATGCGTTTTCCTCGTGTAGCTACCGAATAACTACTCTGGGACGAGGTGGTCGGGTCGGGAAACCTTGAGTAAGGGGTCAAAAGTGCCATAATGTTTGATCCCACCGTTGGATCGCGCTTAAATTTTTACCCGAGTTTCCGCATGCAGTTTTCCTGGGTAGCTACGTAATCAACTACTCTGGGACGAGGTGGTCCGGTCGGGAAACCTTGTGTAAGGGGTCAAAAGAGCCATAATGTTTGATCCCACCGTTGGATCGCGCTTAAATTTTTACACGAGTTTCCGCATAGAGTTTTCCTCGATGTAGCTATAGAATACCTACTCGGTGACGAGGTGGACCGGGTCGGCCAACCTTGAGTAAGGGGTCAAAAGGGCCATAATGTTTGATCCCACCGTTGGATCGCGCTTAAATTTTTACACGAGTTTCCGCATGCGCTTCCTGGTGTAGCTACCGAATAACTACTCTGGGACGAGGTGGTCCGGTCGGGAAACCTTGAGTAAGGGGTCAAAAGAGCCATAATGTTTGATCCCACCGTTGATCGCTTTAAATTTTTACCCGAGTTTCCGCATGCACTTTTCCCTGGGTAGCTACGTATCAACTACTCTGGGACGAGGTGGTCCGGTCGGGAAACCTTGTGTAAGGGGTCAAAAGAGCCATAATGTTTGATCCCACCGTTGGATCGCGCTTTAAATTTTTACACGAGTTTCCGCATAGAGTTTTCCTCGATGTAGCTATAGAATACCTACTCGTGACGAGGTGGACCGGGTCGGCCAACCTTGAGTAATGGGTCAAAAGGGCCATAATGTTTGATCCCACCGTTGGATCGCGCTTTAAATTTTTACACGAGTTTCCGCATGCAGTTTTCCTGGGTAGCTACGTAACAACTACTCTGGGGACGAGGTGGTCCGGCCGGGAAACCTTGAGTAAGGGGTCAAAAGAGCCATAATGTTTGATCCCACCGTTGGATCGCGCTTTAAATTTTTACACGAGTTTCCGCATGCGCTTTCCTGGGTAGCTACGAATAACTACTCTGGGACGAGGTGGTCCGGTCGGGAAACCTTGAGTAAGGGGTCAAAAGAGCCATAATGTTTGATCCCACCGTTGGATCGCGCTTTAAATTTTTACACGAGTTTCCGCATAGAGCTTTCCTGGGTAGCTACAGTATCAACTACTCTGGGACGAGGTGGTCCGGTCGGGAAACCTTGAGTAAGGGGTCAAAAGAGCCATAATGTTTGATCCCACCGTTGGATCGCGCTTTAAATTTTTACACGAGTTTCCGCATGAGCTTTCCTCGATGTAGCTATGGAATAACTACTCGGTGACGAGGTGGTCCGGGTCGGAAACCTTGAGTAAGGGGTCAAAAGAGCCATAATGTTTGATCCCACCGTTGGATCGCGCTTAAATTTTTACACGAGTTTCCGCATGCGTTTTCCTCGGGTAGCTATAGAATCAACTACTCTGGGACGAGGTGGTCCGGTCGGGAAACCTTGAGTAAGGGGTCAAAAGAGCCATAATGTTTGATCCCACCGTTGGATCGCGCTTAAATTTTTACACGAGTTTCCGCATGCAGTTCTTCCTGGGTAGCTACGAATCAACTACTCTGGGACGAGGTGGTCCGGCCGGGAAACCTTGAGTAAGGGGTCAAAAGAGCCATAATGTTTGATCCCACCGTTGGATCGCGCTTAAATTTTTACACGAGTTTCCGCATGAGCTTTCCTCGATGTAGCTACGAATAACTACTCGGGGACGAGGTGGTCCGGTCGGGAAACCTTGAGTAAGGGGTCAAAAGAGCCATAATGTTTGATCCCACCGTTGGATCGCGCTTTAAATTTTTACACGAGTTTCCGCATGCGCTTTTCCGGGGTAGCTACGAATAACTACTCGGGGACGAGGTGGTCCGGGTCGGGAAACCTTGAGTAAGGGGTCAAAAGAGCCATAATGTTTGATCCCACCGTTGGATCGCGCTTAAATTTTTACACGAGTTTCCGCATGAGCTTTCCTGGGTAGCTACGTAATAACTACTCGGGGACGAGGTGGTCCGTCGGGAAACCTTGTGTAAGGGGTCAAAAGAGCCATAATGTTTGATCCCACCGTTGGATCGCGCTTAAATTTTTACACGAGTTTCCGCATAGAGTTTTCCTCGATGTAGCTATAGAATAACTACTCTGGGGACGAGGTGGACCGGTCGGCCAACCTTGAGTAAGGGGTCAAAAGGGCCATAATGTTTGATCCCACCGTTGGATCGCGCTTAAATTTTTACACGAGTTTCCGCATGCGGTTTTCCTGGGTAGCTACGGAACAACTACTCTGGGACGAGGTGGTCCGGGCCGGGAAACCTTGAGTAAGGGGTCAAAAGAGCCATAATGTTTGATCCCACCGTTGGATCGCGCTTAAATTTTTACACGAGTTTCCGCATGCAGCTTTCCTGGGTAGCTACGAATCAACTACTCTGGGACGAGGTGATCCGGTCGGGAAACCTTGTGTAAGGGGTCAAAAGAGCCATAATGTTTGATCCCACCGTGGATCGCGGTTAAATTTTTACACGAGTTTCCGCATGCGCTTTCCTGGGTAGCTACGTATCAACTACTCTGGGACGAGGTGGTCCGGTCGGGAAACCTTGTGTAAGGGGTCAAAAGAGCCATAATGTTTGATCCCACCGTGGATCGCGCTTAAATTTTTACACGAGTTTCCGCATGAGCTTTCCTGGGGTAGCTATGAATAACTACTCGGGGACGAGGTGGTCCTGGTCGGGAAACCTTGAGTAAGGGGTCAAAAGAGCCATAATGTTTGATCCCACCGTTGATCGCGTTCAAATTTTTACACGAGTTTCCGCATGCGTTTTCCTAGGTGTAGCTACCGAATAACTACTCGGGGACGAGGTGGTCCGGTCGGGAAACCTTGAGTAAGGGGTCAAAAGAGCCATAATGTTTGATCCCACCGTTGGATCGCGCTTAAATTTTTACACGAGCTTCCGCATGCGCTTTCCTGGGTAGCTACGTAATAACTACTCTGGGACGAGGTGGTCCGGGTCGGGAAACCTTGTGTAAGGGGTCAAAAGAGCCATAATGTTTGATCCCACCGTTGGATCGCGCTTAAATTTTTACACGAGTTTCCGCATAGAGTTTTCCTCGATGTAGCTACAGAATAACTACTCAGGGACGAGGTGGTCCGGCCGGGAAACCTTGAGTAAGGGGTCAAAAGGGCCATAATGTTTGATCCCACCGTTGGATCGCGCTTAAATTTTTACACGAGTTTCCGCATGCGTTTTCCTGGGTAGCTACGTATCAACTACTCGGGGACGAGGTGGTCCGGTCGGGAAACCTTGAGTAAGGGGTCAAAAGAGCCATAATGTTTGATCCCACCGTTGGATCGCGCTTTAAATTTTTACACGAGTTTCCGCATGAGCTTTCCTGGATGTAGCTACGAATAACTACTCTGGGACGAGGTGGTCCGGTCGGGAAACCTTGAGTAAGGGGTCAAAAGAGCCATAATGTTTGATCCCACCGTTGGATCGCGCTTAAATTTTTACCCGAGTTTCGCATGCTCTGGGTAGCTACGTAACAACTACTGGGACGAGGTGGTCCGGTCGGGAAACCTTGTGTAAGGGGTCAAAAGAGCCATAATGTTTGATCCCACCGTTGGATCGCGCATAAATTTTTACTCGAGTTTCCGCATAGAGTTTTCCTCGATGTAGCTACAGAATAACTACTCGGGACGAGGTGGTCCGGTCGGAAACCTTGAGTAAGGGGTCAAAAGGAGCCATAATGTTTGATCCCACCGTTGATCGCGCTTTAAATTTTTACACGAGTTTCCGCATGCGCTTTCCTGGGTAGCTACAGAATCAACTACTCTGGGACGAGGTGGTCTGGTCGGGAAACCTTGTGTAAGGGGTCAAAAGAGCCATAATGTTTGATCCCACCGTTGGATCGCGCTTTAAATTTTTACACGAGTTTCCGCATAGAGCTTTCCTCGATGTAGCTATAGAATACCTACTCTGGGACGAGGTGGACCGGTCGGCCAACCTTGAGTAAGGGGTCAAAAGGGCCATAATGTTTGATCCCACCGTTGGATCGCGCTTAAATTTTTACACGAGTTTCCGCATGCGTTTTCCTCGGTGTAGCTACCGAATAACTACTCTGGGACGAGGTGGTCCGGGTCGGGAAACCTTGAGTAAGGGGTCAAAAGAGCCATAATGTTTGATCCCCACCTTGGATCGCGCTTAAATTTTTACACGAGTTTCCGCATGCGCTTTCCTGGGTAGCTACGAATAACTACTCGGGGACGAGGTGGTCCGGTCGGGAAACCTTGTGTAAGGGGTCAAAAGAGCCATAATGTTTGATCCCACCGTTGGATCGCGCTTTAAATTTTTACACGAGTTTCCGCATAGAGTTTTCCTCGATGTAGCTATAGAATAACTACTCGGTGACGAGGTGGACCGGGTCGGAAACCTTGAGTAAGGGGTCAAAAGGGCCATAATGTTTGATCCCACCGTTGGATCGCGCTTAAATTTTTACACGAGTTTCCGCATGCGCTTTTCCTAGGTGTAGCTACCGAATAACTACTCGGGACGAGGTGGTCCGGGTCGGGAAACCTTGAGTAAGGGGTCAAAAGAGCCATAATGTTTGATCCCACCGTTGGATCGCGTTAAATTTTTACACGAGTTTCCGCATGCAGCCTTCCTGGGTAGCTACGAATCAACTACTCGGGGACGAGGTGGTCCGGTCGGGAAACCTTGTGTAAGGGGTCAAAAGAGCCATAATGTTTGATCCCACCGTTGGATCGCGCTTAAATTTTTACACGAGTTTCCGCATAGAGTTTTCCTCGATGTAGCTATAGAATAACTACTCGGGGACGAGGTGGTCCTGTCGGGAAACCTTGAGTAAGGGGTCAAAAGAGCCATAATGTTTGATCCCACCGTTGGATCGCGCTTAAATTTTTACACGAGTTTCCGCATGAGCTTTTCCTGGGTAGCTACGTATCAACTACTCTGGGACGAGGTGGTCCGGGTCGGGAAACCTTGTGTAAGGGGTCAAAAGAGCCATAATGTTTGATCCCACCGTGGATCGCGCTTAAATTTTTACACGAGTTTCCGCATGAGTTTTCCCTCGGGTAGCTACGTAACAACTACGGGGACGAGGTGGTCCGGGTCGGGAAACCTTGAGTAAGGGGTCAAAAGAGCCATAATGTTTGATCCCACCGTTGGATCGCGCTTAAATTTTTACACGAGTTTCCGCATGCAGCTTTCCCTGGGTGTAGCTACGAATCAACTACTCGGGGACGAGGTGGTCCGGGTCGGGAAACCTTGAGTAAGGGGTCAAAAGAGCCATAATGTTTGATCCCACCGTTGGATCGCGCTTTAAATTTTTACACGAGTTTCCGCATGCAGTTTTCCTCGGTAGCTACGTAATAACTACTCGGGACGAGGTGGTCTGGTCGGGAAACCTTGAGTAAGGGGTCAAAAGAGCCATAATGTTTGATCCCACCGTTGGATCGCGCTTAAATTTTTACACGAGTTTCCGCATAGAGCTTTCCTGGGGTAGCTACGTATCAACTACTCTGGGGACGAGGTGGTCCGTCGGGAAACCTTGAGTAAGGGGTCAAAAGAGCCATAATGTTTGATCCCACCGTTGGATCGCGCTTAAATTTTTACACGAGTTTCCGCATGCAGCTTTCCCTGGGTAGCTACGTAATAACTACTCTGGGACGAGGTGGTCCGGGTCGGGAAACCTTGAGTAAGGGGTCAAAAGAGCCATAATGTTTGATCCCACCGTTGGATCGCGCTTTAAATTTTTACACGAGTTTCCGCATAGAGCTTTCCTCGATGTAGCTATAGAATAACTACTCGGGGACGAGGTGGTCTGGTCGGGAAACCTTGAGTAAGGGGTCAAAAGGGCCATAATGTTTGATCCCACCGTTGATCGCGCTTAAATTTTTACACGAGTTTCCGCATGAGTTTTCCTCGATGTAGCACGGGACGGTAAGGGTCAACTACTTGGATGGACGAGGTGATCCTGGGCCGGGAAACCTTGAGTAAGGGGTCAAAAGAGCCATAATGTTTGATCCCACCGTTGGATCGCGCTTTAAATTTTTACACGAGTTTCCGCATGCGCTTTTCCTCGGGTAGCTACGAATAACTACTCGGGGACGAGGTGGTCCGGGTCGGGAAACCTTGAGTAAGGGGTCAAAAGAGCCATAATGTTTGATCCCACCGTTGGATCGCGCTTAAATTTTTACACGAGTTTCCGCATGCGCTTTCCTGGGTAGCTAGCGAATCAACTACTGGGACGAGGTGGTCTGGTCGGGAAACCTTGAGTAAGGGGTCAAAAGAGCCATAATGTTTGATCCCACCGTTGGATCGCGCTTAAATTTTTACACGAGTTTCCGCATGAGCTTTCCTCGGGTAGCTACGAATAACTACTCGGGGACGAGGTGGTCCGGTCGGAAACCTTGAGTAAGGGGTCAAAAGAGCCATAATGTTTGATCCCACCGTTGATCGCGCTTAAATTTTTACACGAGTTTCCGCATGCGTTTTCCTGGGTAGCTACAGTAACAACTACTCTGGGACGAGGTGGTCCGGCCGGGAAACCTTGTGTAAGGGGTCAAAAGAGCCATAATGTTTGATCCCACCGTTGGATCGCGCTTAAATTTTTACACGAGTTTCCGCATAGAGTTTTCCTCGATGTAGCTACAGAATCAACTACTCTGGGACGAGGTGGTCTGGTCGGGAAACCTTGAGTAATGGGTCAAAAGAGCCATAATGTTTGATCCCACCGTGGATCGCGCTTTAAATTTTTACACGAGTTTCCGCATGCGTTTTCCTGGGTAGCTACGTAATAACTACTCGGGACGAGGTGGTCTGGTCGGGAAACCTTGAGTAAGGGGTCAAAAGAGCCATAATGTTTGATCCCACCGTTGATCGCGCTTAAATTTTTACACGAGTTTCCGCATGCAGCTTTCCTGGGTAGCTACGAATCAACTACTCGGGGACGAGGTGGTCTCGGTCGGGAAACCTTGAGTAAGGGGTCAAAAGAGCCATAATGTTTGATCCCACCGTTGGATCGCGCTTAAATTTTTACACGAGTTTCCGCATAGAGTTTTCCTCGAGGTAGCTAGAATCAACTACTCGGGGACGAGGTGGTCCGGCTCGGGCAACCTTGAGTAAGGGGTCAAAAGAGCCATAATGTTTGATCCCACCGTTGATCGCGCTTTAAATTTTTACACGAGTTTCCGCATGCGTTTTCCTAGGGGTAGCTACGTATCAACTACTCTGGGACGAGGTGGATCCGGTGGCGGAAACCTTGAGTAAGGGGTCAAAAGAGCCATAATGTTTGATCCCACCGTTGATCGCGCTTAAATTTTTACACGAGTTTCCGCATGCGAGTTTTCCTGGGTAGCTATGAATAACTACTCTGGGACGAGGTGGTCCGGTCGGGAAACCTTGAGTAAGGGGTCAAAAGAGCCATAATGTTTGATCCCACCGTTGGATCGCGCTTTAAATTTTTACACGAGTTTCCGCATGAGCCTTCCTCGGGTAGCTACGTAATAACTACTCGGTGGACGAGGTGGTCCGGTCGGGAAACCTTGAGTAAGGGGTCAAAAGAGCCATAATGTTTGATCCCACCGTTGATCGCGCTTAAATTTTTACACGAGTTTCCGCATGCAGCTTTCCCTGGGTAGCTACGTAACAACTACTCTGGGACGAGGTGGTCCGGGTCGGGAAACCTTGTGTAAGGGGTCAAAAGAGCCATAATGTTTGATCCCACCGTTGGATCGCGCTTAAATTTTTACACGAGTTTCCGCATGAGTTTTCCTCGATGTAGCTACGTAACAACTACTCTGGGACGAGGTGGTCCGGTCGGGAAACCTTGAGTAAGGGGTCAAAAGAGCCATAATGTTTGATCCCACCGTTGGATCGCGCTTAAATTTTTACACGAGTTTCCGCATGCGCTTTCCTCGGGTAGCTACGAATAACTACTGGGACGAGGTGGTCTCGGTCGGGAAACCTTGAGTAAGGGGTCAAAAGAGCCATAATGTTTGATCCCACCGTTGATCGCGCTTAAATTTTTACACGAGTTTCCGCATGAGTTTTCCCTGGGGTAGCTACCGAATCAACTACTCGGGGACGAGGTGGTCCGGTCGGGAAACCTTGAGTAAGGGGTCAAAAGAGCCATAATGTTTGATCCCACCGTTGGATCGCGCTTAAATTTTTACACGAGTTTCCGCATAGAGTTTTCCTGGGTAGCTACGTGAACAACTACTCTGGGACGAGGTGGTCCGGTCGGGAAACCTTGTGTAAGGGGTCAAAAGAGCCATAATGTTTGATCCCACCGTTGGATCGCGCTTAAATTTTTACACGAGTTTCCGCATAGAGCTTTCCTCGATGTAGCTACGTATCAACTACTCTGGGACGAGGTGGTCCGGTCGGGAAACCTTGAGTAAGGGGTCAAAAGAGCCATAATGTTTGATCCCACCGTTGGATCGCGCTTAAATTTTTACACGAGTTTCCGCATGCGCTTCCCTGGGTAGCTACGTAATAACTACTCTGGGACGAGGTGGTCCGGTCGGGAAACCTTGAGTAAGGGGTCAAAAGAGCCATAATGTTTGATCCCACCGTTGGATCGCGCTTTAAATTTTTACCCGAGTTTCCGCATGCGCTTTCCCTGGGTAGCTACGAATCAACTACTCGGGGACGAGGTGGTCCGGTCGGGAAACCTTGAGTAAGGGGTCAAAAGAGCCATAATGTTTGATCCCACCGTTGGATCGCGCTTAAATTTTTACACGAGTTTCCGCATAGAGTTTTCCCGATGTAGCTACGTACAACTACTCTGGGACGAGGTGGTCCGGTCGGGAAACCTTGAGTAAGGGGTCAAAAGAGCCATAATGTTTGATCCCACCGTTGGATCGCGCTTAAATTTTTACACGAGCTTCCGCATGCAGCTTTCCCGGGTAGCTACGTAATAACTACTCGGGACGAGGTGGATCTGGTCGGGAAACCTTGAGTAAGGGGTCAAAAGTGCCATAATGTTTGATCCCACCGCTGGATCGCGCTTAAATTTTTACCCGAGTTTCCGCATGCGAGTTTTCCTCTGGGTAGCTACGTATCAACTACTCTGGGACGAGGTGGTCCGGGTCGGGAAACCTTGTGTAAGGGGTCAAAAGAGCCATAATGTTTGATCCCACCGTTGGATCGCGCTTAAATTTTTACACGAGTTTCCGCATAGAGTTTTCCTCGATGTAGCTACCGAATACCTACTCGGTGACGAGGTGGACCGTCGGCCGGCAACCTTGAGTAATGGGTCAAAAGGGCCATAATGTTTGATCCCACCGTTGGATCGCGCTTAAATTTTTACCCGAGTTTCCGCATGCAGCTTTTCCTGGGTAGCTACGAATAACTACTCTGGGACGAGGTGGTCCGGGTCGGGAAACCTTGTGTAAGGGGTCAAAAGAGCCATAATGTTTGATCCCACCGTTGGATCGCGCTTAAATTTTTACACGAGTTTCCGCATAGAGTTTTCCTCGATGTAGCTATAGAATAACTACTCGGGGACGAGGTGGTCCGGGTCGGGCAACCTTGAGTAATGGGTCAAAAGGGCCATAATGTTTGATCCCACCGTTGGATCGCGCTTAAATTTTTACACGAGTTTCCGCATGCGTTTTCCTCGGGTAGCTATAGAATAACTACTCTGGGACGAGGTGGTCTGGTCGGGAAACCTTGAGTAAGGGGTCAAAAGAGCCATAATGTTTGATCCCACCGTTGGATCGCGCTTTAAATTTTTACACGAGTTTCCGCATGCAGCTTTCCTGGGTAGCTACGTATCAACTACTCTGGGACGAGGTGGTCCGGGTCGGGAAACCTTGTGTAAGGGGTCAAAAGAGCCATAATGTTTGATCCCACCGTTGATCGCGCTTAAATTTTTACACGAGTTTCCGCATAGAGTTTTCCTCGATGTAGCTATAGAATAACTACTCGGGGACGAGGTGGACCGGCCGGCAACCTTGAGTAAGGGGTCAAAAGGGCCATAATGTTTGATCCCACCGTTGGATCGCGCTTTAAATTTTTACACGAGTTTCCGCATGCGAGCTTTCCTCGGTGTAGCTACGAATAACTAACTCTGGGACGAGGTGGTCCGGTCGGGAAACCTTGAGTAAGGGGTCAAAAGAGCCATAATGTTTGATCCCACCGCTTGATCGCGCTTAAATTTTTACCCGAGTTTCCGCATGCAGTTTTCCTCGGGGTAGCTGCGTAATAACTACTCTGGGACGAGGTGGTCCGGTCGGGAAACCTTGTGTAAGGGGTCAAAAGAGCCATAATGTTTGATCCCACCGTTGGATCGCGCTTAAATTTTTACACGAGTTTCCGCATAGAGTTTTCCTCGATGTAGCTATAGAATACCTACTCTGGGACGAGGTGGACCGGTCGGCCAACCTTGAGTAATGGGTCAAAAGGGCCATAATGTTTGATCCCACCGTTGGATCGCGCTTAAATTTTTACACGAGTTTCCGCATGCAGCTTTCCTGGTGTAGCTACCGAATCAACTACTCTGTGGACGAGGTGGTCCGGTCGGGAAACCTTGAGTAAGGGGTCAAAAGAGCCATAATGTTTGATCCCACCGTTGGATCGCGCTTAAATTTTTACACGAGTTTCCGCATGCGTTTTCCTGGGTAGCTACGTAATAACTACTCGGGGACGAGGTGGTCCGGTCGGGAAACCTTGAGTAAGGGGTCAAAAGAGCCATAATGTTTGATCCCACCGTTGGATCGCGTTAAATTTTTACACGAGTTTCCGCATGCATTTTCCTCGGGTAGCTACGTAATAACTACTCTGGGACGAGGTGGTCCGTCGGGAAACCTTGTGTAAGGGGTCAAAAGAGCCATAATGTTTGATCCCACCGTTGGATCGCGCTTAAATTTTTACACGAGTTTCCGCATAGAGTTTTCCTCGATGTAGCTATAGAATAACTACTCTGTGACGAGGTGGACCGGTCGGGAAACCTTGAGTAAGGGGTCAAAAGGAGCCATAATGTTTGATCCCACCGTTGGATCGCGCTTAAATTTTTACACGAGTTTCCGCATGCGCCTCCCTGGGTAGCTACGAATAACTACTCGGGACGAGGTGGTCCGGTCGGGAAACCTTGAGTAAGGGGTCAAAAGAGCCATAATGTTTGATCCCACCGTTGGATCGCGCTTAAATTTTTACACGAGTTTCCGCATGAGCTTTCCTCGATGTAGCTATGAATAACTACTCTGGGACGAGGTGGTCCGGGTCGGGAAACCTTGAGTAAGGGGTCAAAAGAGCCATAATGTTTGATCCCACCGTGGATCGCGCTTTAAATTTTTACACGAGTTTCCGCATGCGCTTTTTCCTGGGTAGCTAGTATCAACTACTCTGGGACGAGGTGGTCCGGTCGGAAACCTTGTGTAAGGGGTCAAAAGAGCCATAATGTTTGATCCCACCGTTGGATCGCGCTTAAATTTTTACACGAGTTTCCGCATAGAGTTTTCCTCGATGTAGCTATAGAATACCTACTCGGTGACGAGGTGGACCGGGTCGGCCAACCTTGAGTAATGGATCAAAAGGGCCATAATGTTTGATCCCACCGTTGGATCGCGCTTAAATTTTTACACGAGTTTCCGCATGCGCTTTTCCTAGGTGTAGCTACCGAATAACTACTCTGGGACGAGGTGGTCCGGTCGGGAAACCTTGAGTAAGGGGTCAAAAGGTGCCATAATGTTTGAACCCACCGTTGATCGCGCTTAAATTTTTACCCGAGTTTCCGCATGGCAGCTTTCCTGGGTAGCTAGCTAGAATAACTACTCGGGGACGAGGTGGTCCGGTCGGGAAACCTTGTGTAAGGGGTCAAAAGAGCCATAATGTTTGATCCCACCGTTGGATCGCGCATAAATTTTTACACGAGTTTCCGCATAGAGTTTTCCTCGATGTAGCTATAGAATACCTACTCGGTGACGAGGTGGACCGGTCGGCCAACCTTGAGTAATGGGTCAAAAGGGCCATAATGTTTGATCCCACCGTTGGATCGCGCTTTAAATTTTTACACGAGTTTCCGCATGCGCTTTTCCTGTAGCTACGAATCAACTACTCTGGGACGAGGTGGTCCGGTCGGGAAACCTTGAGTAAGGGGTCAAAAGAGCCATAATGTTTGATCCCACCGTTGGATCGCGCTTAAATTTTTACACGAGTTTCCGCATGCGCTTTCCTGGGTAGCTACGTAATAACTACTCGGGACGAGGTGATCTCGGTCGGGAAACCTTGTGTAAGGGGTCAAAAGAGCCATAATGTTTGATCCCATCGTGGATCGCGCTTAAATTTTTACACGAGCTTCCGCATGCGCTTTCCTCGTGTAGCTACCGAATAACTACTCTCGGGACGAGGTGGTCCGGTCGGGAAACCTTGAGTAAGGGGTCAAAAGAGCCATAATGTTTGATCCCACCGTTGGATCGCGCTTAAATTTTTACACGAGTTTCCGCATGCAGCTTTTCCTCGGGGTAGCTACGTAATAACTACTCGGGGACGAGGTGGTCCGGTCGGAAACCTTGTGTAAGGGGTCAAAAGAGCCATAATGTTTGATCCCACCGTTGGATCGCGCTTAAATTTTTACACGAGTTTCCGCATATAGAGTTTTCCTCGATGTAGCTATAGAATAACTACTCGGGACGAGGTGGATCGGGTCGGGAAACCTTGAGTAAGGGGTCAAAAGAGCCATAATGTTTGATCCCACCGTTGGATCGCGCTTAAATTTTTACACGAGTTTCCGCATGCGCTTTCCTGGGTAGCTACCGTAATAACTACTCGGGGACGAGGTGGTCCGGTCGGGAAACCTTGTGTAAGGGGTCAAAAGAGCCATAATGTTTGATCCCACCGTTGGATCGCGCTTTAAATTTTTACACGAGTTTCCGCAGAGTTTTCCGAGGTAGCTGGCGTAATAACTACTCTGGGACGAGGTGGTCCGGTCGGAAACCTTGAGTAAGGGGTCAAAAGAGCCATAATGTTTGATCCCACCGTGGATCGCGCTTAAATTTTTACACGAGTTTCCGCATGCGCTTTCCTCCTGTAGCTACCGAATAACTACTCGGGACGAGGTGGTCTGGTCGGGAAACCTTGAGTAAGGGGTCAAAAGTGCCATAATGTTTGATCCCACCGTTTGATCGCGCTTTAAATTTTTACCCGAGTTTCCGCATGCATTTTTCCTGGGTAGCTACGTAACAACTACTCTGGGACGAGGTGGTCCGGTCGGGAAACCTTGTGTAAGGGGTCAAAAGAGCCATAATGTTTGATCCCACCGTTGGATCGCGCTTAAATTTTTACACGAGTTTCCGCATAGAGTTTTCCTCGATGTAGCTATAGAATACCTACTCGGTGACGAGGTGGACCTGGTCGGCCAACCTTGAGTAAGGGGTCAAAAGAGCCATAATGTTTGATCCCACCGTTGATCGCGCTTAAATTTTTACACGAGTTTCCGCATGCGCTTTCCTCGGTGTAGCTACCGAATAACTACTCGGGGACGAGGTGATATGGTCGGGAAACCTTGAGTAAGGGGTCAAAAGTGCCATAATGTTTGATCCCACCGCTTGATCGCGTTTAAATTTTTACCCGAGTTTCCGCATGCACTTTTCCTGGGTAGCTACGTAATCAACTACTCTGGGACGAGGTGGTCCGGTCGGGAAACCTTGTGTAAGGGGTCAAAAGAGCCATAATGTTTGATCCCACCGTTGGATCGCGCTTTAAATTTTTACACGAGTTTCCGCATAGAGTTTTCCTCGATGTAGCTATAGAATACCTACTCGGTGACGAGGTGGACCGGTCGGCCAACCTTGAGTAATGGATCAAAAGGGCCATAATGTTTGATCCCACCGTTGGATCGCGCTTAAATTTTTACACGAGTTTCCGCATGCGCTTTTCCTGGGTAGCTACCGAATAACTACTCTGGGACGAGGTGGTCTGGTCGGGAAACCTTGAGTAAGGGGTCAAAAGAGCCATAATGTTTGATCCCACCGTTGGATCGCGCTTTAAATTTTTACACGAGTTTCCGCATAGAGTTTTCCTCGAGGTAGCTATAGATCAACTACTCGGGGACGAGGTGGTCCGGTCGGGAAACCTTGTGTAAGGGGTCAAAAGAGCCATAATGTTTGATCCCACCATTGGATCGCGCTTAAATTTTTACACGAGTTTCCGCATGCGTTTTCCTCGATGTAGCTACCGAATAACTACTCTGGGACGAGGTGGTCTGGTCGGGAAACCTTGAGTAAGGGGTCAAAAGTGCCATAATGTTTGATCCCACCGTTGGATCGCGCTTAAATTTTTACCCGAGTTTCCGCATGCGCTTTTCCTGGGTAGCTACGTATCAACTACTCTGGGACGAGGTGGTCCGGTCGGGAAACCTTGTGTAAGGGGTCAAAAGAGCCATAATGTTTGATCCCACCGTTGGATCGCGCATAAATTTTTACACGAGTTTCCGCATAGAGTTTTCCTCGATGTAGCTATAGAATACCTACTCGGGACGAGGTGGACCGGTCGGCCAACCTTGAGTAATGGGTCAAAAGGGCCATAATGTTTGATCCCACCGTTGGATCGCGCTTAAATTTTTACACGAGTTTCCGCATGCGCTTTCCTGGTGTAGCTACCGAATAACTACTCGGGGACGAGGTGATATGGTCGGGAAACCTTGAGTAAGGGGTCAAAAGTGCCATAATGTTTGATCCCACAGTTGGATCGCGCTTAAATTTTTACCCGAGTTTCCGCATGCATTTTTCCTCGGGGTAGCTATGTAACAACTACTCGGGGACGAGGTGGTCCGGTCGGGAAACCTTGTGTAAGGGGTCAAAAGAGCCATAATGTTTGATCCCACCGTTGGATCGCGCTTAAATTTTTACACGAGTTTCCGCATAGAGTTTTCCTCGATGTAGCTATAGAATACCTACTCGGTGACGAGGTGGACCGGTCGGCCAACCTTGAGTAATGGATCAAAAGGGCCATAATGTTTGATCCCACCGTTGGATCGCGCTTAAATTTTTACACGAGTTTCCGCATGCAGCTTTCCTAGGTGTAACTACCGAATAACTACTCGGTGACGAGGTGGTCCTGGTCGGGAAACCTTGAGTAAGGGGTCAAAGGTGCCATAATGTTTGAACCCACGACTTGATCGCGCTTAAATTTTTACCCGAGTTTCCGCATGCAGCCTTCCTGGGTAGCTACGTATCAACTACTCTGGGACGAGGTGGTCCGGTCGGGAAACCTTGTGTAAGGGGTCAAAAGAGCCATAATGTTTGATCCCACCGTTGGATCGCGCATAAATTTTTACACGAGTTTCCGCATAGAGTTTTCCTCGATGTAGCTATAGAATACCTACTCGGGTGACGAGGTGGACCGGTCGGCCAACCTTGAGTAATGGGTCAAAAGGGCCATAATGTTTGATCCCACCGTTGGATCGCGCTTAAATTTTTACACGAGTTTCCGCATGCAGCTTTTCCTGGGTAGCTACTGAACAACTACTCTGGGACGAGGTGGTCTGGTCGGGAAACCTTGAGTAAGGGGTCAAAAGAGCCATAATGTTTGATCCCACCGTTGATCGCGCTTAAATTTTTACACGAGTTTCCGCATGCAGTTTTCCTGGGTAGCTACCGTAATAACTACTCGGGGACGAGGTGGTCTGGTCGGGAAACCTTGTGTAAGGGGTCAAAAGAGCCATAATGTTTGATCCCACCGTTGGATCGCGCTTTAAATTTTTACACGAGTTTCCGCATAGAGTTTTCCTCGATGTAGCTATAGAATACCTACTCGGTGACGAGGTGGACCGGGTCGGCCAACCTTGAGTAATGGATCAAAAGGGCCATAATGTTTGATCCCACCGTTGGATCGCGCTTTAAATTTTTACACGAGTTTCCGCATGCGCTTTCCCTGTAGCTACCGAATAACTACTCGGGACGAGGTGGTCCGGGTCGGGAAACCTTGAGTAAGGGGTCAAAAGTGCCATAATGTTTGATCCCACACTTGATCGCGCTTAAATTTTTACCCGAGTTTCCGCATGAGTTTTCCCTGGGGTAGCTAACATCAACTACTCTGGGACGAGGTGGTCCGGGTCCGGAAACCTTGTGTAAGGGGTCAAAAGAGCCATAATGTTTGATCCCACCGTTGGATCGCGCTTAAATTTTTACACGAGTTTCCGCATAGAGTTTTCCTCGATGTAGCTATAGAATACCTACTCGGTGACGAGGTGGACCGGGTCGGCCAACCTTGAGTAATGGGTCAAAAGGGCCATAATGTTTGATCCCACCGTTGGATCGCGCTTTAAATTTTTACACGAGTTTCCGCATGCGCTCCCTGGGTAGCTACGTAATAACTACTCTGGGACGAGGTGGTCCGGCCGGGAAACCTTGAGTAAGGGGTCAAAAGAGCCATAATGTTTGATCCCACCGTTGGATCGCGCTTTAAATTTTTACACGAGTTTCCGCATAGCTTTTCCTCGGGTAGCTACGGAATAACTACCCTGGGACGAGGTGATCTGGTCGGGAAACCTTGAGTAAGGGGTCAAAAGAGCCATAATGTTTGATCCCACCGTTGGATCGCGCTTAAATTTTTACACGAGTTTCCCGCATGCGCTTCGGAGGAGGGGAAAAGGAAGTTTGAAGCATTTTCCTGGGTAGCTACGTAATAACTACTCTGGGGACGAGGTGGTCCTGGTCGGGAAACCTTGTGTAAGGGGTCAAAAGAGCCATAATGTTTGATCCCACCGTTGGATCGCGCTTAATTTTTTACACGAGTTTCCGCATAGAGTTTTCCTCGATGTAGCTACCGAATACCTACTCGGGGACGAGGTGATCTGGTCGGGAAACCTTGTGTAAGTGGTCAAAAGGGCCATAATGTTTGATCCCACCGTTGGATCGCTCTTAAATTTTTACCCGAGTTTCCGCATCCAGCTTTCCTGGGGTAGCGTAATAACTACTCTGGGACGAGGTGGTCCGGTCGGGAAACCTTGTGTAAGGGGTCAAAAGAGCCATAATGTTTGATCCCACCGTTGGATCGCGCTTAAATTTTTACACGAGTTTCCGCATAGAGTTTTCCTCGATGTAGCTATGGAATACCTACTCTCGGTGACGAGGTGGACCGGTCTGGCCAACCTTGGAGTAATGGATCAAAA
>JAGMVL010001344.1:0-44243 GCA_019202695.1 Populus x sibirica
GATGTAGCTATAGAATACCTACTCGTGACGAGGTGGACCGGCCGGCCAACCTTGGAGTAATGGGTCAAAAGGGCCATAATGTTTGATCCCACCGTTGGATCGCGCTGAAATTTTTACAGGAGTTTCCGCATGCGCTTCCCTGTAGCTACGTAATAACTACTCTGTGGACGAGGTGGTATGGCCCGGAAACCTTGAGTAAGGGGTCAAAAGTGCCATAATGTTTGATCCCACCGCTTGATCGCGTTTAAATTTTTACCCGAGTTTCCGCATGCAGCTTTCCTGGGTAGCTGGCGGAATCAACTACCTGGGACGAGGTGGTCCGGTCGGGAAACCTTGTGTAAGGGGTCAAAAGAGCCATAATGTTTGATCCCACCGTTGGATCGCGCTTAAATTTTTACACGAAGTTTCCGCATAGAGTTTTCCTCGATGTAGCTATAGAATACCTACTCTGGTGACGAGGTGGACCCGGTCGGCCAACCTTGAGTAATGGGTCAAAAGGGCCATAATGTTTGATCCCACCGTTGGATCGCGCTCAATTTAAATTTTTACACGAGTTTCCGCATGCATTTCCCTGTGTGTAGCTACCGAATAACTACTCGTGACGAGGTGATCCGGGTCGGGAAACCTTGAGTAAGGGGTCAAAAGAGCCATAATGTTTGATCCCACCGTGGGATCGCGTTAAATTTTTACCCGAGTTTCCGCATGCGCTCCCTGGGTAGCTACGGAATAACTACTCGGGACGAGGTGGTCGCCGGGAAACCTTGTGTAAGGGGTCAAAAGAGCCATAATGTTTGATCCCACCGTTGGATCGGCGCTTAAATTTTTACACGAGTTTCCGCATAGAGTTTTCCTCGATGTAGCTATAGAATAACTACTCTGGGACGAGGTGGACCGGCCGGCCAACCTTGAGTAAGGGGTCAAAAGGGCCATAATGTTTGATCCCACCGTTGGATCGCGCTTTAAATTTTTACACGAGTTTCCGCATGCAGCTTTCCTGGTAGCTACCTATAGAATAACTACTCTGGGACGAGGTGGTCTGGTCGGGAAACCTTGAGTAAGGGGTCAAAAGAGCCATAATGTTTGATCCCACAGCTTGATCGCGCTTTAAATTTTTACACGAGTTTCCGCATGCAGCCTTCCGGTGTAGCTATCGTAACAACTACTCTGGGACGAGGTGGTCTGGTCGGGAAACCTTGTGTAAGGGGTCAAAAGAGCCATAATGTTTGATCCCACCGTTGATCGCGCTTAAATTTTTACACGAGTTTCCGCATAGAGTTTTCCTCGTGTAGCTATAGAATAACTACTCTGGTGACGAGGTGGTCCGGTCGGGAAACCTTGAGTAAGGGGTCAAAAGGGCCATAATGTTTGATCCCACCGTTGGATCGCGCTTAAATTTTTACACGAGTTTCCGCATGCGCTTTCCTCGGTAGCTATAGAATAACTACTGGGGACGAGGTGGATCCGGCCGGGAAACCTTGAGTAAGGGGTCAAAAGAGCCATAATGTTTGATCCCACCGTTGGATCGCGCTTTAAATTTTTACACGAGTTTCCGCATGCGCTTTTCCTCGGGGTAGCTACGTATCAACTACTCTGGTGGACGAGGTGATCCGGGTCGGGAAACCTTGTGTAAGGGGTCAAAAGAGCCATAATGTTTGATCCCACCGTGGGATCGCGGTCAATTTTTTACACGAGTTTCCGCATGCGTTTTCCTGCTGTAGCTACCGAATAACTACTCGGGACGAGGTGGTCTGGTCGGGAAACCTTGAGTAAGGGGTCAAAAGTGCCATAATGTTTGATCCCACCGTTGGATCGCGCTTAAATTTTTACCCGAGTTTCCGCATGCATTTTTCCGGGGTAGCTACGTATCAACTACTCGGGGACGAGGTGGTCCGGGTCGGGAAACCTTGTGTAAGGGGTCAAAAGAGCCATAATGTTTGATCCCACCGTTGGATCGCGCTTAAATTTTTACACGAGTTTCCGCATAGAGTTTTCCTCGATGTAGCTATAGAATACCTACTCTTGACGAGGTGGACTGGTCGGCCAACCTTGAGTAATGGATCAAAAGGGCCATAATGTTTGATCCCACAGTTGGATCGCGCTTAAATTTTTACACGAGTTTCCGCATGCAGTTTTCCTAGGTGTACCTACCGAATAACTACTCGGTGACGAGGTGGTCTGGTCGGGAAACCTTGAGTAAGGGGTCAAAGGTGCCATAATGTTTGAACCCACAGCTTGGATCGCGCTTAAATTTTTACCCGAGTTTCCGCATGCAGTTTTCCTGGGTAGCTACGAATAACTACTCGGGGACGAGGTGGTCCGGTCGGGAAACCTTGTGTAAGGGGTCAAAAGAGCCATAATGTTTGATCCCACCGTTGGATCGCGCATAAATTTTTACACGAGTTTCCGCATAGAGTTTTCCTCGATGTAGCTATAGAATACCTACTCGGTGACGAGGTGGACCGGGTCGGCCAACCTTGAGTAATGGGTCAAAAGGGCCATAATGTTTGATCCCACCGTTGGATCGCGCTTAAATTTTTACACGAGTTTCCGCATGCAGTTTTCCTCGGTGTAGCTATAGAATAACTACTCGGGACGAGGTGGTCTGGTCGGGAAACCTTGAGTAAGGGGTCAAAAGAGCCATAATGTTTGATCCCACCGTTGGATCGCGCTTAAATTTTTACACGAGTTTCCGCATGCAGTTTTCCTCGGGGTAGCTACAGAATAACTACTCGGGGACGAGGTGATCCGGGTCGGGAAACCTTGTGTAAGGGGTCAAAAGAGCCATAATGTTTGATCCCATCGTGGATCGCGCTTAAATTTTTACACGAGTTTCCGCATGCGTTTTCCTCGTGTAGCTACCGAATAACTACTCGGTGACGAGGTGGTCCGGTCGGGAAACCTTGAGTAAGGGGTCAAAAGTGCCATAATGTTTGATCCCACGTTGGATCGCGCTTAAATTTTTACCCGAGTTTCCGCATGCATTTTTCCTGGGTAGCTACAGAATCAACTACTCTGGGACGAGGTGGTCTGGTCGGGAAACCTTGTGTAAGGGGTCAAAAGAGCCATAATGTTTGATCCCACCGTTGGATCGCGCTTAAATTTTTACACGAGTTTCCGCATAGAGTTTTCCTCGATGTAGCTATAGAATACCTACTCGGTGACGAGGTGGACCGGTCGGCCAACCTTGAGTAATGGATCAAAAGGGCCATAATGTTTGATCCCACCGTTGGATCGCGCTTAAATTTTTACACGAGTTTCCGCATGCGTTTTCCTAGGTGTAACTACCGAATAACTACTCGGTGACGAGGTGGTCTGGTCGGGAAACCTTGAGTAAGGGGTCAAAGGTGCCATAATGTTTGAACCCACAGTTGGATCGCGCTTAAATTTTTACCCGAGTTTCCGCATGCAGCTTTTTCCTCGGGGTAGCTACGTAATAACTACTCGGGGACGAGGTGGTCTGGTCGGGAAACCTTGTGTAAGGGGTCAAAAGAGCCATAATGTTTGATCCCACCGTTGGATCGCGCATAAATTTTTACACGAGTTTCCGCATAGAGTTTTCCTCGATGTAGCTATAGAATACCTACTCGGTGACGAGGTGGACCGGTCGGCCAACCTTGAGTAATGGGTCAAAAGGGCCATAATGTTTGATCCCACCGTTGGATCGCGCTTAAATTTTTACACGAGTTTCCGCATGCGTTTTCCTCGGTGTAGCTATAGAATAACTACTCGGGGACGAGGTGGTCTGGTCGGGAAACCTTGAGTAAGGGGTCAAAAGAGCCATAATGTTTGATCCCACCGTTGGATCGCGCTTAAATTTTTACACGAGTTTCCGCATGCAGTTTTCCTGGGTAGCTGCGAATAACTACTCGGGGACGAGGTGATCTGGTCGGGAAACCTTGTGTAAGGGGTCAAAAGAGCCATAATGTTTGATCCCATCGTGGGATCGCGGTCAAGTTTTTACACGAGTTTCCGCATGCGCTTTCCCTGTGTAGCTACCGAATAACTACTCGGTGACGAGGTGGTCCGGTCGGGAAACCTTGAGTAAGGGGTCAAAAGTGCCATAATGTTTGATCCCACAGCTTGATCGCGCTTAAATTTTTACCCGAGTTTCCGCATGCATTTTTCCTCGGGTAGCTACGTAACAACTACTCGGGGACGAGGTGGTCCGGGTCGGGAAACCTTGTGTAAGGGGTCAAAAGAGCCATAATGTTTGATCCCACCGTTGGATCGCGCTTAAATTTTTACACGAGTTTCCGCATAGAGTTTTCCTCGATGTAGCTATAGAATACCTACTCGGTGACGAGGTGGACTGGTCGGCCAACCTTGAGTAATGGATCAAAAGGGCCATAATGTTTGATCCCACCGTTGGATCGCGCTTAAATTTTTACACGAGTTTCCGCATGCAGCTTCCTAGGTGTAGCTACGAATAACTACTCGGGGACGAGGTGGTCTGGTCGGGAAACCTTGAGTAAGGGGTCAAAGGTGCCATAATGTTTGAACCCACCGTTGGATCGCGCTTAAATTTTTACCCGAGTTTCCGCATGCAGTTTTCCTCGGGGTAGCTACGAATCAACTACTCGGGGACGAGGTGGTCTGGTCGGGAAACCTTGTGTAAGGGGTCAAAAGAGCCATAATGTTTGATCCCACCGTTGGATCGCGCTTAAATTTTTACACGAGTTTCCGCATAGAGTTTTCCTCGATGTAGCTATAGAATAACTACTCGGTGACGAGGTGGACTGGTCGGCGAAACCTTGAGTAAGGGGTCAAAAGGGCCATAATGTTTGATCCCACCGTTGGATCGCGCTTAAATTTTTACACGAGTTTCCGCATGCGTTTTCCTCGGTGTAGCTATAGAATAACTACTCGGGGACGAGGTGGCTCCGGTCGGGAAACCTTGAGTAAGGGGTCAAAAGAGCCATAATGTTTGATCCCACCGTTGGATCGCGCTTAAATTTTTACACGAGTTTCCGCATGCGTTTTCCTGGGTAGCTACGAATAACTACTCGGGGACGAGGTGGTCTGGTCGGGAAACCTTGTGTAAGGGGTCAAAAGAGCCATAATGTTTGATCCCACCGTTGGATCGCGCTTAAATTTTTACACGAGTTTCCGCATGCAGCTTTCCTCGGTGTAGCTACCGAATAACTACTCGGTGACGAGGTGGTCTGGTCGGGAAACCTTGAGTAAGGGGTCAAAAGTGCCATAATGTTTGATCCCACCGTTGATCGCGCTTAAATTTTTACCCGAGTTTCCGCATGCATTTTTCCTGGGTAGCTACAGAATCAACTACTCGGGGACGAGGTGGTCTGGTCGGGAAACCTTGTGTAAGGGGTCAAAAGAGCCATAATGTTTGATCCCACCGTTGGATCGCGCTTTAAATTTTTACACGAGTTTCCGCATAGAGTTTTCCTCGATGTAGCTATAGAATACCTACTCGGTGACGAGGTGGACTGGTCGGCCAACCTTGAGTAATGGATCAAAAGGGCCATAATGTTTGATCCCACCGTTGGATCGCGCTTAAATTTTTACACGAGTTTCCGCATGCAGTTTTCCTAGGTGTAACTACCGAATAACTACTCGGTGACGAGGTGGTCTGGTCGGGAAACCTTGAGTAAGGGGTCAAAGGTGCCATAATGTTTGAACCCACAGTTGATCGCGCTTAAATTTTTACCCGAGTTTCCGCATGCAGTTTTCCTCGGGGTAGCTACGAATAACTACTCGGGGACGAGGTGGTCTGGTCGGGAAACCTTGTGTAAGGGGTCAAAAGAGCCATAATGTTTGATCCCACCGTTGGATCGCGCATAAATTTTTACACGAGTTTCCGCATAGAGTTTTCCTCGATGTAGCTATAGAATACCTACTCGGTGACGAGGTGGACTGGTCGGCCAACCTTGAGTAATGGGTCAAAAGGGCCATAATGTTTGATCCCACCGTTGGATCGCGCTTAAATTTTTACACGAGTTTCCGCATGCAGTTTTCCTCGGTGTAGCTATAGAATAACTACTCGGGGACGAGGTGGTCTGGTCGGGAAACCTTGAGTAAGGGGTCAAAAGAGCCATAATGTTTGATCCCACCGTTGGATCGCGCTTAAATTTTTACACGAGTTTCCGCATGAGTTTTCCTCGATGTAGCTATAGAATAACTACTCGGGGACGGGGAGGTGGCCTGGTCGGGAAACCTTGAGTAAGGGGTCAAAAGAGCCATAATGTTTGATCCCACCGTTGGATCGCGCTTAAATTTTTACACGAGTTTCCGCATGCGGTTTCCCGGTGTAGCTACCGAATAACTACTCGGTGACGAGGTGGTCTGGTCGGGAAACCTTGAGTAAGGGGTCAAAAGTGCCATAATGTTTGATCCCACAGTTGGATCGCGCTTAAATTTTTACCCGAGTTTCCGCATGCATTTTTCCTGGGTAGCTACGTAATCAACTACCTGGGACGAGGTGGTCCGGTCGGGAAACCTTGTGTAAGGGGTCAAAAGAGCCATAATGTTTGATCCCACCGTTGGATCGCGCATAAATTTTTACACGAGTTTCCGCATAGAGTTTTCCTCGATGTAGCTATAGAATACCTACTCGGTGACGAGGTGGACTGGTCGGCCAACCTTGAGTAATGGGTCAAAAGGGCCATAATGTTTGATCCCACCGTTGGATCGCGCTTAAATTTTTACACGAGTTTCCGCATGCAGCTTTCCCGGTGTAGCTACGAATAACTACTCGGGGACGAGGTGGATCTGGTCGGGAAACCTTGAGTAAGGGGTCAAAAGTGCCATAATGTTTGATCCCACCGTTGATCGCGCTTTAAATTTTTACCCGAGTTTCCGCATGCATTTTTCCTCGGGGTAGCTACAGAATAACTACTCGGGGACGAGGTGGTCTGGGTCGGGAAACCTTGTGTAAGGGGTCAAAAGAGCCATAATGTTTGATCCCACCGTTGGATCGCGCTTAAATTTTTACACGAGTTTCCGCATAGAGTTTTCCTCGATGTAGCTATAGAATACCTACTCGGTGACGAGGTGGACTGGTCGGCCAACCTTGAGTAATGGATCAAAAGGGCCATAATGTTTGATCCCACCGTTGGATCGCGCTTAAATTTTTACACGAGTTTCCGCATGCAGCTTTCCTAGGTGTAGCTACCGAATAACTACTCGGGGACGAGGTGGTCTGGTCGGGAAACCTTGAGTAAGGGGTCAAAGGTGCCATAATGTTTGAACCCACCGTTGGATCGCGCTTAAATTTTTACCCGAGTTTCCGCATGCGTTTTCCTGGGTAGCTACCGTAATAACTACTCGGGGACGAGGTGGTCCGGGTCGGGAAACCTTGTGTAAGGGGTCAAAAGAGCCATAATGTTTGATCCCACCGTTGGATCGCGCATAAATTTTTACACGAGTTTCCGCATAGAGTTTTCCTCGATGTAGCTATAGAATACCTACTCGGTGACGAGGTGGACCGGTCGGCCAACCTTGAGTAATGGGTCAAAAGGGCCATAATGTTTGATCCCACCGTTGGATCGCGCTTAAATTTTTACACGAGTTTCCGCATGCAGTTTTCCCCGGGGTAGCTATAGAATAACTACTCTGGGACGAGGTGGTCTGGTCGGGAAACCTTGAGTAAGGGGTCAAAAGAGCCATAATGTTTGATCCCACCGTTGATCGCGCTTAAATTTTTACACGAGTTTCCGCATAGAGTTTTCCTCGATGTAGCTATAGAATAACTACTCGGTGACGAGGTGGTCCGGCCGGGAAACCTTGAGTAAGGGGTCAAAAGAGCCATAATGTTTGATCCCACCGTTGGATCGCGCTTAAATTTTTACACGAGTTTCCGCATGAGTTTTCCTCAGGGTAGCTACAGAATAACTACTCGGGGACGAGGTGGTCGGTCGGGAAACCTTGAGTAAGGGGTCAAAAGAGCCATAATGTTTGATCCCACCGTTGGATCGCGCTTAAATTTTTACACGAGTTTCCGCATGCAAGGGGAATAACTACTCTGGGACGAGGTGATCTGGTCGGGAAACCTTGTGTAAGGGGTCAAAAGAGCCATAATGTTTGATCCCACCGTTGGATCGCGGTTAAATTTTTACACGAGTTTCCGCATGCAGTTTTCCTCGGTGTAGCTACCGAATAACTACTCGGGGACGAGGTGGTCTGGTCGGGAAACCTTGAGTAAGGGGTCAAAAGAGCCATAATGTTTGATCCCACCGTTGGATCGCGCTTAAATTTTTACACGAGTTTCCGCATGCGTTTCCTCGATGTAGCTATAGAATAACTACTCGGGGACGAGGTGGTCTCGGTCGGGAAACCTTGAGTAAGGGGTCAAAAGAGCCATAATGTTTGATCCCACCGTTGGATCGCGCTTTAAATTTTTACACGAGTTTCCGCATGAGTTTTCCTCGGGTAGCTACCGAATCAACTACTCGGGACGAGGTGGTCCGGTCGGGAAACCTTGTGTAAGGGGTCAAAAGAGCCATAATGTTTGATCCCACCGTTGGATCGCGCTCAAATTTTTACACGAGTTTCCGCATGCAGTTTTCCTCGTGTAGCTACCGAATAACTACTCGGGGACGAGGTGGTCTGGTCGGGAAACCTTGAGTAAGGGGTCAAAAGTGCCATAATGTTTGATCCCACAGTTGGATCGCGCTTAAATTTTTACCCGAGTTTCCGCATGCATTTTTCCTCGGGGTAGCTACAGAATAACTACTCGGGGACGAGGTGGTCTGGTCGGGAAACCTTGTGTAAGGGGTCAAAAGAGCCATAATGTTTGATCCCACCGTTGGATCGCGCTTAAATTTTTACACGAGTTTCCGCATAGAGTTTTCCTCGATGTAGCTATAGAATACCTACTCGGTGACGAGGTGGACTGGTCGGCCAACCTTGAGTAATGGGTCAAAAGGGCCATAATGTTTGATCCCACCGTTGGATCGCGCTTAAATTTTTACACGAGTTTCCGCATGCAGCTTTCCTAGGTGTAGCTACCGAATAACTACTCGGTGACGAGGTGGTCTGGTCGGGAAACCTTGAGTAAGGGGTCAAAAGTGCCATAATGTTTGAACCCACAGCTTGATCGCGCTTAAATTTTTACCCGAGTTTCCGCATGCAGTTTTCCTCGGGTAGCTACAGAATCAACTACTCTGGGACGAGGTGGTCTGGTCGGGAAACCTTGTGTAAGGGGTCAAAAGAGCCATAATGTTTGATCCCACCGTTGGATCGCGCATAAATTTTTACACGAGTTTCCGCATAGAGTTTTCCTCGATGTAGCTATAGAATACCTACTCGGTGACGAGGTGCGGGCCAACCTTGAGTAATGGGTCAAAAGGGCCATAATGTTTGATCCCACCGTTGGATCGCGCTTAAATTTTTACACGGCCCCCTTCCGGGACGAGGTGGGTCGGGAAACCTTGAGTAAGGGGTCAAAAGAGCCATAATGTTTGATCCCACCGTTGGATCGCGCTTTAAATTTTTACACGAGTTTCCGCATGGAGTTTTCCTCGGGGTAGCTATCGAATAACTACTCGGGGACGAGGTGGATCCTGGGTCGGGAAACCTTGAGTAAGGGGTCAAAAGAGCCATAATGTTTGATCCCACCGTTGGATGCGCGTTAAATTTTTACACGAGTTTCCGCATGCAGCTTTCTCTGGTGTAGCTACCGAATAACTACTCGGTGACGAGGTGGTCTGGTCGGGAAACCTTGAGTAAGGGGTCAAAAGTGCCATAATGTTTGATCCCACAGTTGGATCGCGCTTAAATTTTTACCCGAGTTTCCGCATGCATTTTTCCGGGGTAGCTACAGTATCAACTACTCTGGGACGAGGTGGTCTGGTCGGGAAACCTTGTGTAAGGGGTCAAAAGAGCCATAATGTTTGATCCCACCGTTGGATCGCGCTTAAATTTTTACACGAGTTTCCGCATAGAGTTTTCCTCGATGTAGCTATAGAATACCTACTCGGTGACGAGGTGGACTGGTCGGCCAACCTTGAGTAATGGATCAAAAGGGCCATAATGTTTGATCCCACCGTTGGATCGCGCTTAAATTTTTACACGAGTTTCCGCATGCGCTTTCCTAGGTGTACCTACCGAATAACTACTCGGTGACGAGGTGGTCTGGTCGGGAAACCTTGAGTAAGGGGTCAAAGGTGCCATAATGTTTGAACCCACAGCTGGATCGCGCTTAAATTTTTACCCGAGTTTCCGCATGCGCTTTCCCCGGGGTAGCTACGTAATAACTACTCGGGGACGAGGTGGTCTGGTCGGGAAACCTTGTGTAAGGGGTCAAAAGAGCCATAATGTTTGATCCCACCGTTGGATCGCGCATAAATTTTTACACGAGTTTCCGCATAGAGTTTTCCTCGATGTAGCTATAGAATACCTACTCGGTGACGAGGTGGACTGGTCGGCCAACCTTGAGTAATGGGTCAAAAGGGCCATAATGTTTGATCCCACCGTTGGATCGCGCTTTAAATTTTTACACGAGTTTCCGCATGCAGTTTTCCTCGGTGTAGCTATAGAATAACTACTCGGGACGAGGTGGTCTGGTCGGGAAACCTTGAGTAAGGGGTCAAAAGAGCCATAATGTTTGATCCCACCATTGGATCGCGCTTAAATTTTTACACGAGTTTCCGCATGCGCTTTCCTCGGTGTAGCTACGAATAACTACTCGGGGACGAGGTGGTCCGGGTCGGGAAACCTTGAGTAAGGGGTCAAAAGAGCCATAATGTTTGATCCCACCGTTGGATCGCGGCTTTAAATTTTTACCCGAGTTTCCGCATGCAGCTTTCCTCGTGGGTAGCTACCGAATAACTACTCGGGGACGAGGTGGTCCGGGTCGGGAAACCTTGTGTAAGGGGTCAAAAGAGCCATAATGTTTGATCCCACCGTTGGATCGCGCTTAAATTTTTACACGAAGTTTCCGCATAGAGTTTTCCTCGATGTAGCTATAGAATACCTACTCGGTGACGAGGTGGACTGGTCGGGCAACCTTGAGTAATGGATCAAAAGGGCCATAATGTTTGATCCCACCGTTGGATCGCGCTTAAATTTTTACACGAGTTTCCGCATGCAGTTTTCCTAGGTGTAGCTACAGAATAACTACTCGGGGACGAGGTGGTCTGGTCGGGAAACCTTGAGTAAGGGGTCAAAAGTGCCATAATGTTTGATCCCACCGTTGGATCGCGCTTTAAATTTTTACACGAGTTTCCGCATGCAGTTTCCTCTGGGGTAGCTATAGTATCAACTACTCTGGGACGAGGTGGTCCGGTCGGGAAACCTTGTGTAAGGGGTCAAAAGAGCCATAATGTTTGATCCCACCGTTGGATCGCGCATAAATTTTTACACGAGTTTCCGCATAGAGTTTTCCTCGATGTAGCTATAGAATAACTACTCGGTGACGAGGTGGACCTGGTCGGGCAACCTTGAGTAAGGGGTCAAAAGGGCCATAATGTTTGATCCCACCGTGGATCGCGCTTAAATTTTTACACGAGTTTCCGCATGCGCTTTCCTCGGTGTAGCTACCGAATAACTACTCGGGACGAGGTGGTCTGGTCGGGAAACCTTGAGTAAGGGGTCAAAAGAGCCATAATGTTTGATCCCACCGTTGGATCGCGCTTTAAATTTTTACACGAGTTTCCGCATGCATTTTTCCTCGGGTAGCTACGTAATAACTACCGGGGACGAGGTGGATCTGGTCGGGAAACCTTGTGTAAGGGGTCAAAAGAGCCATAATGTTTGATCCCACCGTTGGATCGCGTTAAATTTTTACACGAGTTTCCGCATAGAGTTTTCCTCGATGTAGCTATAGAATAACTACTCGGGGACGAGGTGGTCCGGTCGGGAAACCTTGTGTAAGGGGTCAAAAGAGCCATAATGTTTGATCCCACCGTTGGATCGCGCTTAAATTTTTACACGAGTTTCCGCATGCAGCTTTCCGGTGTAGCTACCGAATAACTACTCGGTGACGAGGTGGTCTGGTCGGGAAACCTTGAGTAAGGGGTCAAAAGGGCCATAATGTTTGATCCCACCGTTGGATCGCGCTTAAATTTTTACACGAGTTTCCGCATGAGCTTTCCTCGGTGTAGCTACGAATAACTACTCGGGACGAGGTGGTCTGGTCGGGAAACCTTGAGTAAGGGGTCAAAAGTGCCATAATGTTTGATCCCACCGTTGGATCGCGCTTAAATTTTTACCCGAGTTTCCGCATAGCGCTTTCCTCGGGGTAGCTACAGAATCAACTACTCTGGGACGAGGTGGTCCGGTCGGGAAACCTTGTGTAAGGGGTCAAAAGAGCCATAATGTTTGATCCCACCGTTGGATCGCGCATAAATTTTTACACGAGTTTCCGCATAGAGTTTTCCTCGATGTAGCTATAGAATACCTACTCGGTGACGAGGTGGACTGGTCGGCCAACCTTGAGTAATGGGTCAAAAGGGCCATAATGTTTGATCCCACCGTTGGATCGCGCTTAAATTTTTACACGAGTTTCCGCATGCATTTTCCTGGGTAGCTAGAATAACTACTGGGGACGAGGTGGTCTGGTCGGGAAACCTTGAGTAAGGGGTCAAAAGAGCCATAATGTTTGATCCTACCATTGGATCGCGCTTAAATTTTTACACGAGCTTCCGCATGCGCTTTCCTGGGATAATAACTACTCGGGACGAGGTGGTCCGGGTCGGGAAACCTTGTGTAAGGGGTCAAAAGAGCCATAATGTTTGATCCCATCGTTGGATCGCGGCTTAAATTTTTACACGAGTTTCCGCATGCAGTTTTCCTCGGTGTAGCTACCGAATAACTACTCGGGGACGAGGTGGTCCGGTCGGGAAACCTTGAGTAAGGGGTCAAAAGTGCCATAATGTTTGATCCCACCGTTGGATCGCGCTTTAAATTTTTACCCGAGTTTCCGCATGCATTTTTCCTGGGTAGCTACAGAATCAACTACTCTGGGACGAGGTGGTCTGGTCGGGAAACCTTGTGTAAGGGGTCAAAAGAGCCATAATGTTTGATCCCACCGTTGGATCGCGCTTAAATTTTTACACGAGTTTCCGCATAGAGTTTTCCTCGATGTAGCTATAGAATACCTACTCGGTGACGAGGTGGACCGGTCGGCCAACCTTGAGTAATGGATCAAAAGGGCCATAATGTTTGATCCCACCGTTGGATCGCGCTTAAATTTTTACACGAGTTTCCGCATGCGCTTTCCTGGTGTAGCTACCGAATAACTACTCGGGGACGAGGTGGTCTGGTCGGGAAACCTTGAGTAAGGGGTCAAAAGTGCCATAATGTTTGATCCCACAGCTTGGATCGCGCTTAAATTTTTACCCGAGTTTCCGCATGCGTTTTCCTCGGGGTAGCTAGTAACAACTACTCTGGGACGAGGTGGTCCGGTCGGGAAACCTTGTGTAAGGGGTCAAAAGAGCCATAATGTTTGATCCCACCGTTGGATCGCGCTTAAATTTTTACACGAGTTTCCGCATAGAGTTTTCCTCGATGTAGCTATAGAATACCTACTCGGGGACGAGGTGGACCGGGTCGGGCAACCTTGAGTAATGGATCAAAAGGGCCATAATGTTTGATCCCACCGTTGGATCGCGCTTAAATTTTTACACGAGTTTCCGCATGCATTTTCCTCGTGTAGCTACCGAATAACTACTCGGGGACGAGGTGGTCCGGGTCGGGAAACCTTGAGTAAGGGGTCAAAAGTGCCATAATGTTTGATCCCACCGTTGGATCGCGCTTAAATTTTTACCCGAGTTTCCGCATGCATTTTTCCTCGGGGTAGCTACGTAATAACTACTCTGGGACGAGGTGGTCCGGTCGGGAAACCTTGTGTAAGGGGTCAAAAGAGCCATAATGTTTGATCCCACCGTTGGATCGCGCTTAAATTTTTACACGAGTTTCCGCATAGAGTTTTCCTCGATGTAGCTATAGAATACCTACTCGGTGACGAGGTGGACCGGTCGGCCAACCTTGAGTAATGGATCAAAAGGGCCATAATGTTTGATCCCACCGTTGGATCGCGCTTAAATTTTTACACGAGTTTCCGCATGCAGCTTTCCTAGGTGTAGCTACCGAATAACTACTCGGTGACGAGGTGGTCTGGTCGGGAAACCTTGAGTAAGGGGTCAAAAGTGCCATAATGTTTGATCCCACGTTGGATCGCGCTTAAATTTTTACCCGAGTTTCCGCATGCAGTTTTCCTCGGGGTAGCTACAGAATAACTACTCGGGGACGAGGTGGTCTGGTCGGGAAACCTTGAGTAAGGGGTCAAAAGAGCCATAATGTTTGATCCCACCGTTGGATCGCGCTTAAATTTTTACACGAGTTTCCGCATAGAGTCTTCCTGGGTAGCTATAGAATAACTACTCGGGGACGAGGTGGTCGGTCGGGAAACCTTGTGTAAGGGGTCAAAAGAGCCATAATGTTTGATCCCACCGTTGGATCGCGCTTAAATTTTTACACGAGTTTCCGCATGCAGTTTTCCTCGATGTAGCTATAGAATAACTACTCGGTGACGAGGTGGTCTGGTCGGAAACCTTGAGTAAGGGGTCAAAAGAGCCATAATGTTTGATCCCACCGTTGGATCGCGCTTAAATTTTTACACGAGTTTCCGCATGCAGTTTTCCCTGGGTAGCTACGAATAACTACTCGGGGACGAGGTGGTCCGGTCGGGAAACCTTGTGTAAGGGGTCAAAAGAGCCATAATGTTTGATCCCACCGTTGGATCGCGCTTAAATTTTTACACGAGTTTCCGCATGGAGTTTTCCTCGTGTAGCTACCGAATAACTACTCGGTGACGAGGTGGTCCGGTCGGGAAACCTTGAGTAAGGGGTCAAAAGTGCCATAATGTTTGATCCCACCGTTGGATCGCTTAAATTTTTACCACGAGTTTCCGCATGCATTTTCCTCGGGGTAGCTACAGAATAACTACTCGGGGACGAGGTGGTCTGGTCGGGAAACCTTGTGTAAGGGGTCAAAAGAGCCATAATGTTTGATCCCACCGTTGGATCGCGCTTAAATTTTTACACGAGTTTCCGCATAGAGTTTTCCTCGATGTAGCTATAGAATACCTACTCGGTGACGAGGTGGACTGGTCGGCCAACCTTGAGTAATGGGTCAAAAGGGCCATAATGTTTGATCCCACCGTTGGATCGCGCTTAAATTTTTACACGAGTTTCCGCATGCGCTTTCCTAGGTGTAGCTACCGAATAACTACTCGGGGACGAGGTGGTCTGGTCGGGAAACCTTGAGTAAGGGGTCAAAAGTGCCATAATGTTTGATCCCACAGTTGGATCGCGCTTAAATTTTTACACGAGTTTCCGCATGCGCTTTCCTCGGGGTAGCTACAGAATAACTACTCGGGGACGAGGTGGTCCGGTCGGGAAACCTTGTGTAAGGGGTCAAAAGAGCCATAATGTTTGATCCCACCGTTGGATCGCGCTTAAATTTTTACACGAGTTTCCGCATAGAGTTTTCCTCGATGTAGCTATAGAATACCTACTCGGTGACGAGGTGGACTGGTCGGGCAACCTTGAGTAATGGGTCAAAAGGGCCATAATGTTTGATCCCACCGTTGGATCGCGCTTAAATTTTTACACGAGTTTCCGCATGCGGTTTTCCTCGGTGTAGCTATAGAATAACTACTCGGGGACGAGGTGGTCTGGTCGGGAAACCTTGAGTAAGGGGTCAAAAGAGCCATAATGTTTGATCCCACCGTTGGATCGCGCTTAAATTTTTACACGAGTTTCCGCATGCAGTTTTCCTGGTGTAGCTACCGAATAACTACTCGGTGACGAGGTGGTCTGGTCGGGAAACCTTGAGTAAGGGGTCAAAAGTGCCATAATGTTTGATCCCACAGTTGGATCGCGCTTTAAATTTTTACCCGAGTTTCCGCATGCATTTTTCCGGGGTAGCTACAGAATAACTACTCGGGACGAGGTGGTCTGGTCGGGAAACCTTGTGTAAGGGGTCAAAAGAGCCATAATGTTTGATCCCACCGTTGGATCGCGCTTAAATTTTTACACGAGTTTCCGCATAGAGTTTTCCTCGATGTAGCTATAGAATACCTACTCGGTGACGAGGTGGACTGGTCGGCCAACCTTGAGTAATGGATCAAAAGGGCCATAATGTTTGATCCCACCGTTGGATCGCGCTTAAATTTTTACACGAGTTTCCGCATGCGCTTTCCTAGGTGTACCTACCGAATAACTACTCGGTGACGAGGTGGTCTGGTCGGGAAACCTTGAGTAAGGGGTCAAAGGTGCCATAATGTTTGAACCCACAAGTTGGATCGCGCTTAAATTTTACCCCGAGTTTCCGCATGCAGCTTTCCTCGGGGTAGCTACATAATAACTACTCGGGGACGAGGTGGTCTGGTCGGGAAACCTTGTGTAAGGGGTCAAAAGAGCCATAATGTTTGATCCCACCGTTGGATCGCGCATAAATTTTTACACGAGTTTCCGCATAGAGTTTTCCTCGATGTAGCTATAGAATACCTACTCGGTGACGAGGTGGACCGGTCGGCCAACCTTGAGTAATGGGTCAAAAGGGCCATAATGTTTGATCCCACCGTTGGATCGCGCTTAAATTTTTACACGAGTTTCCGCATGCAGTTTTCCTCGGGGTAGCTATAGAATAACTACTCGGGGACGAGGTGGTCTGGTCGGGAAACCTTGAGTAAGGGGTCAAAAGAGCCATAATGTTTGATCCCACCATTGGATCGCGCTTAAATTTTTACACGAGTTTCCGCATGCAGTTTTCCTCGGGGTAGCTACAGAATAACTACTCGGGGACGAGGTGATCTGGTCGGGAAACCTTGTGTAAGGGGTCAAAAGAGCCATAATGTTTGATCCCATCGTGGGATCGCGGTCAATTTTTACACGAGTTTCCGCATGCCGCTCGGTGTAGCTACCGAATAACTACTCGGGACGAGGTGGTCCGGTCGGGAAACCTTGAGTAAGGGGTCAAAAGTGCCATAATGTTTGATCCCACCGTTGGATCGCGCTTAAATTTTTACCCGAGTTTCCGCATGCATTTTTCCTCGGGGTAGCTACAGAATAACTACTCGGGACGAGGTGGTCTGGTCGGGAAACCTTGTGTAAGGGGTCAAAAGAGCCATAATGTTTGATCCCACCGTTGGATCGCGCTTAAATTTTTACACGAGTTTCCGCATAGAGTTTTCCTCGATGTAGCTATAGAATACCTACTCGGTGACGAGGTGGACTGGTCGGCCAACCTTGAGTAATGGATCAAAAGGGCCATAATGTTTGATCCCACCGTTGGATCGCGCTTAAATTTTTACACGAGTTTCCGCATGCAGCTTTCCTAGGTGTAGCTACAGAATAACTACTCGGGGACGAGGTGGTCTGGTCGGGAAACCTTGAGTAAGGGGTCAAAAGTGCCATAATGTTTGAACCCACCGTTGGATCGCGCTTAAATTTTTACACGAGTTTCCGCATGGAGTTTTCCTCGGTGTAGCTACAGAATCAACTACTCGGGGACGAGGTGGTCTGGTCGGGAAACCTTGAGTAAGGGGTCAAAAGAGCCATAATGTTTGATCCCACCGTTGGATCGCGCTTAAATTTTTACACGAGTTTCCGCATGCATTTTCCTCGGGTAGCTACAGAATAACTACTCGGGGACGAGGTGGTCTGGTCGGGAAACCTTGTGTAAGGGGTCAAAAGAGCCATAATGTTTGATCCCACCGTTGGATCGCGCTTTAAATTTTTACACGAGTTTCCGCATAGAGTTTTCCTCGATGTAGCTATAGAATACCTACTCGGTGACGAGGTGGACTGGTCGGGCAACCTTGAGTAAGGGGTCAAAAGGGCCATAATGTTTGATCCCACCGTTGGATCGCGCTTAAATTTTTACACGAGTTTCCGCATGCGTTTTCCTCGGTGTAGCTACCGAATAACTACTCGGGGACGAGGTGGTCTGGTCGGGAAACCTTGAGTAAGGGGTCAAAAGTGCCATAATGTTTGATCCCACCGTTGGATCGCGCTTAAATTTTTACACGAGTTTCCGCATGCAGTTTTCCTCGGGGTAGCTACAGAATAACTACTCGGGGACGAGGTGGTCTGGTCGGGAAACCTTGTGTAAGGGGTCAAAAGAGCCATAATGTTTGATCCCACCGTTGGATCGCGCTTAAATTTTTACCCGAGTTTCCGCATGCAGTTTTCCTCGGGGTAGCTACAGAATAACTACTCGGGGACGAGGTGGTCTGGTCGGGAAACCTTGAGTAAGGGGTCAAAAGGGCCATAATGTTTGATCCCACCGTTGGATCGCGCTTAAATTTTTACACGAGTTTCCGCATGAGTTTTCCTCGGGGTAGCTACGAATAACTACTCGGGGACGAGGTGGTCCGGTCGGGAAACCTTGTGTAAGGGGTCAAAAGAGCCATAATGTTTGATCCCATCGTGGGATCGCGGCTTAAATTTTTACACGAGTTTCCGCATGCAGTTTTCCTCGGTGTAGCTACCGAATAACTACTCGGGACGAGGTGGTCTGGTCGGGAAACCTTGAGTAAGGGGTCAAAAGTGCCATAATGTTTGATCCCACCGTTGGATCGCGCTTTAAATTTTTACCCGAGTTTCCGCATGCATTTTTCCTCGGGGTAGCTACAGTATCAACTACTCGGGGACGAGGTGGTCTGGTCGGGAAACCTTGTGTAAGGGGTCAAAAGAGCCATAATGTTTGATCCCACCGTTGGATCGCGCTTAAATTTTTACACGAGTTTCCGCATAGAGTTTTCCTCGATGTAGCTATAGAATACCTACTCGGTGACGAGGTGGACTGGTCGGCCAACCTTGAGTAATGGATCAAAAGGGCCATAATGTTTGATCCCACCGTTGGATCGCGCTTAAATTTTTACACGAGTTTCCGCATGCGTTTTCCTAGGTGTACCTACCGAATAACTACTCGGTGACGAGGTGGTCTGGTCGGGAAACCTTGAGTAAGGGGTCAAAGGTGCCATAATGTTTGAACCCACAGTTGGATCGCGCTTTAAATTTTTACCCGAGTTTCCGCATGCAGTTTTCCTCGGGGTAGCTACAGTAATAACTACTCTGGGACGAGGTGGTCTGGTCGGGAAACCTTGTGTAAGGGGTCAAAAGAGCCATAATGTTTGATCCCACCGTTGGATCGCGCATAAATTTTTACACGAGTTTCCGCATAGAGTTTTCCTCGATGTAGCTATAGAATACCTACTCGGTGACGAGGTGGACTGGTCGGCCAACCTTGAGTAATGGGTCAAAAGGGCCATAATGTTTGATCCCACCGTTGGATCGCGCTTAAATTTTTACACGAGTTTCCGCATGCAGTTTTCCTCGGGGTAGCTTACGGAATAACTACTCGGGGACGAGGTGGTCTGGTCGGGAAACCTTGTGTAAGGGGTCAAAAGAGCCATAATGTTTGATCCCACCGTTGGATCGCGCTTAAATTTTTACACGAGTTTCCGCATGCAGTTTTCCTCGGTAGCTACCGAATAACTACTCGGGACGAGGTGGTCTGGTCGGGAAACCTTGTGTAAGGGGTCAAAAGAGCCATAATGTTTGATCCCACCGTTGGATCGCGCTTAAATTTTTACACGAGTTTCCGCATGCAGTTTTCCTCGATGTAGCTATAGAATAACTACTCGGGGACGAGGTGGTCTGGTCGGGAAACCTTGTGTAAGGGGTCAAAAGAGCCATAATGTTTGATCCCACCGTTGGATCGCGCTTAAATTTTTACACGAGTTTCCGCATGCAGTTTTCCCTGGGTAGCTACGAATAACTACTCGGGTGACGAGGTGGTCTGGTCGGGAAACCTTGAGTAAGGGGTCAAAAGAGCCATAATGTTTGATCCCACCGTTGGATCGCGCTTAAATTTTTACACGAGTTTCCGCATAGAGTTTTCCTCGGGTAGCTATAGAATAACTACTCGGGGACGAGGTGGTCTCGGTCGGGAAACCTTGTGTAAGGGGTCAAAAGAGCCATAATGTTTGATCCCACCGTTGGATCGCGCTTAAATTTTTACACGAGTTTCCGCATGAGCTTTCCTCGGGGTAGCTACAGAATAACTACTCGGGGACGAGGTGGTCTGGTCGGGAAACCTTGAGTAAGGGGTCAAAAGTGCCATAATGTTTGATCCCACCGTTGGATCGCGCTTAAATTTTTACACGAGTTTCCGCATGCAGTTTTCCTCGGGGAATAACTACTCGGGGACGAGGTGGTCGGTCGGGAAACCTTGTGTAAGGGGTCAAAAGAGCCATAATGTTTGATCCCACCGTTGGATCGCGCTTAAATTTTTACACGAGTTTCTAGAGTTTCTCGATGTAGCTATAGAATACCTACTCGGGACGAGGTGGTCTGGTCGGGCAACCTTGAGTAATGGGTCAAAAGGGCCATAATGTTTGATCCCACCGTTGGATCGCGCTTAAATTTTTACACGAGTTTCCGCATGCGTTTTCCTCGGTGTAGCTACAGAATAACTACTCGGGGACGAGGTGGTCCGGGTCGGGAAACCTTGAGTAAGGGGTCAAAAGAGCCATAATGTTTGATCCCACCGTTGGATCGCGCTTTAAATTTTTACACGAGTTTCCGCATGCAGTTTTCCTCGGGGTAGCTACAGAATAACTACTCGGGGACGAGGTGGTCTGGTCGGGAAACCTTGTGTAAGGGGTCAAAAGAGCCATAATGTTTGATCCCACCGTTGGATCGCGCTTAAATTTTTACACGAGTTTCCGCATGCAGTTTTCCTCGGGGTAGCTACAGAATAACTACTCGGGGACGAGGTGGTCTGGTCGGGCAACCTTGAGTAAGGGGTCAAAAGAGCCATAATGTTTGATCCCACCGTTGGATCGCGCTTAAATTTTTACACGAGTTTCCGCATGCAGTTTTCCTCGGGGTAGCTACAGAATAACTACTCGGGGACGAGGTGATCTGGTCGGGAAACCTTGTGTAAGGGGTCAAAAGAGCCATAATGTTTGATCCCATCGTGGGATCGCGGGTAAATTTTTACACGAGTTTCCGCATGCAGTTTCCTCCGTGTAGCTACCGAATAACTACTCGGTGACGAGGTGGTCCTGGTCGGGAAACCTTGAGTAAGGGGTCAAAAGTGCCATAATGTTTGATCCCACAGTTGGATCGCGCTTAAATTTTTACCCGAGTTTCCGCATGCATTTTTCCTCGGGGTAGCTACGTAACAACTACTCGGGGACGAGGTGGTCCGGGTCGGGAAACCTTGTGTAAGGGGTCAAAAGAGCCATAATGTTTGATCCCACCGTTGGATCGCGCTTAAATTTTTACACGAGTTTCCGCATAGAGTTTTCCTCGATGTAGCTATAGAATACCTACTCGGTGACGAGGTGGACCGGGTCGGCCAACCTTGAGTAATGGATCAAAAGGGCCATAATGTTTGATCCCACCGTTGGATCGCGCTTAAATTTTTACACGAGTTTCCGCATGCGGGTTTTCCTAGGTGTAGCTACCGAATAACTACTCGGGACGAGGTGGTCTGGTCGGGAAACCTTGAGTAAGGGGTCAAAGGTGCCATAATGTTTGAACCCACCGTTTGATCGCGCTTTAAATTTTTACCCGAGTTTCCGCATGCAGTTTTCCTGGGTAGCTACAGAATCAACTACTCGGGGACGAGGTGGTCTGGTCGGGAAACCTTGTGTAAGGGGTCAAAAGAGCCATAATGTTTGATCCCACCGTTGGATCGCGCATAAATTTTTACACGAGTTTCCGCATAGAGTTTTCCTCGATGTAGCTATAGAATACCTACTCGGTGACGAGGTGGACCTGGTCGGCCAACCTTGAGTAATGGGTCAAAAGGGCCATAATGTTTGATCCCACCGTTGGATCGCGTTTAAATTTTTACACGAGTTTCCGCATGCAGTTTTCCTCGGTGTAGCTACGGAACAACTACTCGGGGACGAGGTGGTCTGGTCGGGAAACCTTGTGTAAGGGGTCAAAAGAGCCATAATGTTTGATCCCATCGTGGATCGCGGTCAATTTTTTACACGAGTTTCCGCATGAGTTTTCCTCGTGTAGCTACCGAATAACTACTCGGGGACGAGGTGGTCTGGTCGGGAAACCTTGAGTAAGGGGTCAAAAGTGCCATAATGTTTGATCCCACAGTTGGATCGCGCTTAAATTTTTACCCGAGTTTCCGCATGCATTTTTCCCGGGGTAGCTACGTATCAACTACTCGGGGACGAGGTGGTCTGGTCGGGAAACCTTGTGTAAGGGGTCAAAAGAGCCATAATGTTTGATCCCACCGTTGGATCGCGCTTAAATTTTTACACGAGTTTCCGCATAGAGTTTTCCTCGATGTAGCTATAGAATACCTACTCGGTGACGAGGTGGACTGGTCGGCCAACCTTGAGTAATGGATCAAAAGGGCCATAATGTTTGATCCCACCGTTGGATCGCGCTTAAATTTTTACACGAGTTTCCGCATGCAGTTTTCCTAGGTGTAGCTACCGAATAACTACTCGGTGACGAGGTGGTCTGGTCGGGAAACCTTGAGTAAGGGGTCAAAGGTGCCATAATGTTTGAACCCACAGCTGGATCGCGCTTAAATTTTTACCCGAGTTTCCGCATGCAGCTTTCCCTGGGTAGCTATGTATCAACTACTCGGGGACGAGGTGGTCCGGTCGGGAAACCTTGTGTAAGGGGTCAAAAGAGCCATAATGTTTGATCCCACCGTTGGATCGCGCATAAATTTTTACACGAGTTTCCGCATAGAGTTTTCCTCGATGTAGCTATAGAATACCTACTCGGTGACGAGGTGGACCGGGTCGGCCAACCTTGAGTAATGGGTCAAAAGGGCCATAATGTTTGATCCCACCGTTGGATCGCGCTTAAATTTTTACACGAGTTTCCGCATGCAGTTTTCCTCGGGTAGCTACAGAATAACTACTCGGGGACGAGGTGGTCTGGTCGGGAAACCTTGAGTAAGGGGTCAAAAGAGCCATAATGTTTGATCCCACCGTTGGATCGCGCTTAAATTTTTACACGAGTTTCCGCATGCAGTTTTCCTCGGTGTAGCTACTGAAATCGGGACGAGGTGATCTGGTCGGGAAACCTTGAGTAAGGGGTCAAAAGTGCCATAATGTTTGATCCCATCGTTGGATCGCGCTTAAATTTTTACCCGAGTTTCCGCATGCATTTTTCCTCGGGGTAGCTACAGAATAACTACTCGGGGACGAGGTGGTCTGGTCGGGAAACCTTGTGTAAGGGGTCAAAAGAGCCATAATGTTTGATCCCACCGTTGGATCGCGCTTAAATTTTTACACGAGTTTCCGCATAGAGTTTTCCTCGATGTAGCTATAGAATACCTACTCGGGGACGAGGTGGACTGGTCGGCCAACCTTGAGTAATGGATCAAAAGGGCCATAATGTTTGATCCCACCGTTGGATCGCGCTTTAAATTTTTACACGAGTTTCCGCATGCAGCTTTCCTAGGTGTACCTACCGAATAACTACTCGGGACGAGGTGGTCTGGTCGGGAAACCTTGAGTAAGGGGTCAAAAGTGCCATAATGTTTGAACCCACAGTTGGATCGCGCTTAAATTTTTACCCGAGTTTCCGCATGCAGTTTTCCTCGGGGTAGCTACAGAATAACTACTCGGGGACGAGGTGGTCTGGTCGGGAAACCTTGTGTAAGGGGTCAAAAGAGCCATAATGTTTGATCCCACCGTTGGATCGCGCATAAATTTTTACACGAGTTTCCGCATAGAGTTTTCCTCGATGTAGCTATAGAATACCTACTCGGTGACGAGGTGGACTGGTCGGCCAACCTTGAGTAATGGATCAAAAGGGCCATAATGTTTGATCCCACCGTTGGATCGCGCTTAAATTTTTACACGAGTTTCCGCATGCATTTTTCCTCGGGGTAGCTACAGAATAACTACTCGGGGACGAGGTGGTCCGGTCGGGAAACCTTGTGTAAGGGGTCAAAAGAGCCATAATGTTTGATCCCACCGTTGGATCGCGGTAAATTTTTACACGAGTTTCCGCATGCCGTTTTCCTCGGGTAGCTACCGAATAACTACTCGGGACGAGGTGGTCTGGTCGGGAAACCTTGAGTAAGGGGTCAAAAGTGCCATAATGTTTGATCCCACAGTTGGATCGCGCTTAAATTTTTACCCGAGTTTCCGCATGCAGTTTTCCTCGGGGTAGCTATAGAATAACTACTCGGGGACGAGGTGGTCTGGTCGGGAAACCTTGTGTAAGGGGTCAAAAGAGCCATAATGTTTGATCCCACCGTTGGATCGCGCTTAAATTTTTACACGAGTTTCCGCATAGAGTTTTCCTCGATGTAGCTATAGAATACCTACTCGGGGACGAGGTGGACTGGTCGGCCAACCTTGAGTAATGGGTCAAAAGGGCCATAATGTTTGATCCCACCGTTGGATCGCGCTTAAATTTTTACACGAGTTTCCGCATGCAGTTTTCCTCGGTGTAGCTACAGAATAACTACTCGGTGACGAGGTGGTCTGGTCGGGAAACCTTGAGTAAGGGGTCAAAAGTGCCATAATGTTTGATCCCACAGTTGGATCGCGCTTAAATTTTTACCCGAGTTTCCGCATGCAGTTTTCCTCGGGGTAGCTACAGAATAACTACTCGGGGACGAGGTGGTCTGGTCGGGAAACCTTGTGTAAGGGGTCAAAAGAGCCATAATGTTTGATCCCACCGTTGGATCGCGCTTAAATTTTTACACGAGTTTCCGCATAGAGTTTTCCTCGATGTAGCTATAGAATACCTACTCGGTGACGAGGTGGACCGGTCGGCCAACCTTGAGTAATGGATCAAAAGGGCCATAATGTTTGATCCCACCGTTGGATCGCGCTTAAATTTTTACACGAGTTTCCGCATGAGTTCTCTCGGGGTAGCTACGGAATAACTACTCGGGACGAGGTGGTCTGGTCGGGAAACCTTGAGTAAGGGGTCAAAAGAGCCATAATGTTTGATCCCACCGTTGGATCGCGTAAATTTTTACACGAGTTTCCGCATGCGCTTTCCTCGGGGTAGCTACGGAATAACTACTCGGGACGAGGTGGTCTGGTCGGGAAACCTTGAGTAAGGGGTCAAAAGAGCCATAATGTTTGATCCCACCGTTGGATCGCGCTTAAATTTTTACACGAGTTTCCGCATAGCAGTTTTCCTCGGGGTAGCTATGGAATAACTACTCGGGGACGAGGTGGTCTGGTCGGGAAACCTTGTGTAAGGGGTCAAAAGAGCCATAATGTTTGATCCCACCGTTGGATCGCGCTTAAATTTTTACACGAGTTTCCGCATAGAGTTTTCCTCGATGTAGCTATAGAATAACTACTCGGTGACGAGGTGGTCTGGTCGGGAAACCTTGAGTAAGGGGTCAAAAGGGCCATAATGTTTGATCCCACCGTTGGATCGCGCTTTAAATTTTTACACGAGTTTCCGCATGCGCTTTCCTCGGGTAGCTACCGAATAACTACTCGGGGACGAGGTGGTCCGGTCGGGAAACCTTGAGTAAGGGGTCAAAAGAGCCATAATGTTTGATCCCACCGTTGGATCGCGCTTAAATTTTTACACGAGTTTCCGCATGCAGTTTTCCCTCGGGTAGCTACAGAATAACTACTCTGGGGACGAGGTGGTCTGGTCGGGAAACCTTGTGTAAGGGGTCAAAAGAGCCATAATGTTTGATCCCACCGTTGGATCGCGCTTAAATTTTTACACGAGTTTCCGCATAGAGTTTTCCTCGATGTAGCTATAGAATACCTACTCGGGGACGAGGTGGTCTGGTCGGGAAACCTTGAGTAAGGGGTCAAAAGGGCCATAATGTTTGATCCCACCGTTGGATCGCGCTTAAATTTTTACACGAGTTTCCGCATGCAGTTTTCCTCGGGGTAGCTACAGAATAACTACTCGGGGACGAGGTGGTCTGGTCGGGAAACCTTGTGTAAGGGGTCAAAAGAGCCATAATGTTTGATCCCACCGTTGGATCGCGCTTAAATTTTTACACGAGTTTCCGCATGCAGTTTTCCTCGGTGTAGCTACCGAATAACTACTCGGTGACGAGGTGGTCTGGTCGGGAAACCTTGAGTAAGGGGTCAAAAGTGCCATAATGTTTGATCCCACAGTTGGATCGCGCTTAAATTTTTACCCGAGTTTCCGCATGCAGTTTTCCTCGGGGTAGCTACAGAATAACTACTCGGGGACGAGGTGGTCTGGTCGGGAAACCTTGTGTAAGGGGTCAAAAGAGCCATAATGTTTGATCCCACCGTTGGATCGCGCTTTAAATTTTTACACGAGTTTCCGCATAGAGTTTTCCTCGATGTAGCTATAGAATACCTACTCGGGACGAGGTGGACTGGTCGGCCAACCTTGAGTAATGGATCAAAAGGGCCATAATGTTTGATCCCACCGTTGGATCGCGCTTAAATTTTTACACGAGTTTCCGCATGCCGTTTTCCTAGGTGTAGCTACCGAATAACTACTCGGTGACGAGGTGGTCTGGTCGGGAAACCTTGAGTAAGGGGTCAAAGGTGCCATAATGTTTGACCCCACCGTTGGATCGCGCTTAAATTTTTACCCGAGTTTCCGCATGCAGTTTTCCTCGGTAGCTACAGAATAACTACTCGGGGACGAGGTGGTCTGGTCGGGAAACCTTGTGTAAGGGGTCAAAAGAGCCATAATGTTTGATCCCACCGTTGGATCGCGCATAAATTTTTACACGAGTTTCCGCATAGAGTTTTCCTCGATGTAGCTATAGAATACCTACTCGGTGACGAGGTGGACTGGTCGGCCAACCTTGAGTAATGGGTCAAAAGGGCCATAATGTTTGATCCCACCGTTGGATCGCGCTTAAATTTTTACACGAGTTTCCGCATGCAGTTTTCCTCGGGGTAGCTACAGAATAACTACTCGGGGACGAGGTGATCTGGTCGGGAAACCTTGTGTAAGGGGTCAAAAGAGCCATAATGTTTGATCCCACCGTGGGATCGCGGTCAAATTTTTACACGAGTTTCCGCAAGCAGTTTTCCTCGGGGTAGCTACCGAATAACTACTCGGTGACGAGGTGGTCCGGGTCGGGAAACCTTGAGTAAGGGGTCAAAAGTGCCATAATGTTTGATCCCACCGTTGGATCGCGCTTAAATTTTTACCCGAGTTTCCGCATGCAGTTTTCCTCGGGGTAGCTACAGAATAACTACTCGGGGACGAGGTGGTCTGGTCGGGAAACCTTGTGTAAGGGGTCAAAAGAGCCATAATGTTTGATCCCACCGTTGGATCGCGCTTAAATTTTTACACGAGTTTCCGCATAGAGTTTTCCTCGATGTAGCTATAGAATACCTACTCGGTGACGAGGTGGACTGGTCGGCCAACCTTGAGTAATGGATCAAAAGGGCCATAATGTTTGATCCCACCGTTGGATCGCGCTTAAATTTTTACACGAGTTTCCGCATGCAGTTTTCCTCGGTGTAGCTACCGAATAACTACTCGGGGACGAGGTGGTCTGGTCGGGAAACCTTGAGTAAGGGGTCAAAAGAGCCATAATGTTTGATCCCACCGTTGGATCGCGCTTAAATTTTTACCCGAGTTTCCGCATGCACTTTCCTCGGGGTAGCTACAGAATCAACTACTCGGGGACGAGGTGGTCTGGTCGGGAAACCTTGTGTAAGGGGTCAAAAGAGCCATAATGTTTGATCCCACCGTTGGATCGCGCTTAAATTTTTACACGAGTTTCCGCATGGAGTTTTCCTCGATGTAGCTATAGAATAACTACTCGGTGACGAGGTGGTCTGGTCGGGCAACCTTGAGTAATGGGTCAAAAGGGCCATAATGTTTGATCCCACCGTTGGATCGCGCTTAAATTTTTACACGAGTTTCCGCATGCAGTTTTCCTCGGGGTAGCTACAGAATAACTACTCGGGGACGAGGTGGTCTGGTCGGGAAACCTTGTGTAAGGGGTCAAAAGAGCCATAATGTTTGATCCCACCGTTGGATCGCGCTTAAATTTTTACACGAGTTTCCGCATGCGCTTTCCTCGGTGTAGCTACCGAATAACTACTCGGTGACGAGGTGGTCTGGTCGGGAAACCTTGAGTAAGGGGTCAAAAGAGCCATAATGTTTGATCCCACCATTGGATCGCGCTTAAATTTTTACACGAGTTTCCGCATGCGGTTTTCCTGGGTAGCTATGAATAACTACTCGGGACGAGGTGGTCTGGTCGGGAAACCTTGTGTAAGGGGTCAAAAGAGCCATAATGTTTGATCCCACCGTTGGATCGCGCTTAAATTTTTACACGAGTTTCCGCATAGAGTTTTCCTCGATGTAGCTATAGAATACCTACTCGGTGACGAGGTGGACTGGTCGGCCAACCTTGAGTAATGGGTCAAAAGGGCCATAATGTTTGATCCCACCGTTGGATCGCGCTTTAAATTTTTACACGAGTTTCCGCATGCAGTTTTCCTCGGGGTAGCTATAGAATAACTACTCGGGACGAGGTGGTCGGTCGGGAAACCTTGTGTAAGGGGTCAAAAGAGCCATAATGTTTGATCCCACCGTTGGATCGCGCTTAAATTTTTACACGAGTTTCCGCATAGAGTTTTCCTCGATGTAGCTACGAATAACTACTCGGGGACGAGGTGATCCGGTCGGGAAACCTTGAGTAAGGGGTCAAAAGAGCCATAATGTTTGATCCCACCGTTGGATCGCGCTTAAATTTTTACACGAGTTTCCGCATGAGTTTTCCTCGATGTAGCTACAGAATAACTACTCGGGGACGAGGTGGTCTGGTCGGGAAACCTTGAGTAAGGGGTCAAAAGAGCCATAATGTTTGATCCCACCGTTGGATCGCGCTTAAATTTTTACACGAGTTTCCGCATGAGTTTTCCTCGATGTAGCTATAGAATAACTACTCGGGGACGAGGTGGTCTGGTCGGGAAACCTTGAGTAAGGGGTCAAAAGAGCCATAATGTTTGATCCCACCGTTGGATCGCGCTTAAATTTTTACACGAGTTTCCGCATGCAGCTTTCCTCGGTGTAGCTACCGAATAACTACTCGGGACGAGGTGGTCTGGTCGGGAAACCTTGAGTAAGGGGTCAAAAGTGCCATAATGTTTGATCCCACCGTTGGATCGCGCTTAAATTTTTACCCGAGTTTCCGCATGCATTTTTCCTCGGGGTAGCTACTGAATAACTACTCTGGGACGAGGTGGTCTGGTCGGGAAACCTTGTGTAAGGGGTCAAAAGAGCCATAATGTTTGATCCCACCGTTGGATCGCGCTTAAATTTTTACACGAGTTTCCGCATAGAGTTTTCCTCGATGTAGCTATAGAATACCTACTCGGTGACGAGGTGGACTGGTCGGCCAACCTTGAGTAATGGATCAAAAGGGCCATAATGTTTGATCCCACCGTTGGATCGCGCTTAAATTTTTACACGAGTTTCCGCATGCGCTTTTCCTAGGTGTAGCTACCGAATAACTACTCGGTGACGAGGTGGTCCGGTCGGGAAACCTTGAGTAAGGGGTCAAAGGTGCCATAATGTTTGAACCCACAGTTGGATCGCGCTTAAATTTTTACCCGAGTTTCCGCATGCGTTTTCCTGGGTAGCTACGAATAACTACTCGGGACGAGGTGGTCTGGTCGGGAAACCTTGTGTAAGGGGTCAAAAGAGCCATAATGTTTGATCCCACCGTTGGATCGCGCATAAATTTTTACACGAGTTTCCGCATAGAGTTTTCCTCGATGTAGCTATAGAATACCTACTCGGTGACGAGGTGGACTGGTCGGCCAACCTTGAGTAATGGGTCAAAAGGGCCATAATGTTTGATCCCACCGTTGGATCGCGCTTAAATTTTTACACGAGTTTCCGCATGCAGTTTTCCTCGGGGTAGCTACATAGAATAACTACTCGGGGACGAGGTGGTCTGGTCGGGAAACCTTGTGTAAGGGGTCAAAAGAGCCATAATGTTTGATCCCACCGTTGGATCGCGCTTAAATTTTTACACGAGTTTCCGCATGAGTTTTCCTCGGTGTAGCTACAGAATAACTACTCGGGACGAGGTGGTCTGGTCGGGAAACCTTGAGTAAGGGGTCAAAAGAGCCATAATGTTTGATCCCACCGTTGGATCGCGCTTAAATTTTTACACGAGTTTCCGCATAGAGTTTTCCTCGGGGTAGCTACAGAATCAACTACTGGGACGAGGTGGTCCGGTCGGGAAACCTTGAGTAAGGGGTCAAAAGAGCCATAATGTTTGATCCCACCGTTGATCGCGCTTAAATTTTTACACGAGTTTCCGCATGATCGCTGTAGCTACGAATAACTACTCGGTGACGAGGTGGTCTGGTCGGGAAACCTTGAGTAAGGGGTCAAAAGAGCCATAATGTTTGATCCCACCGTTGGATCGCGCTTAAATTTTTACACGAAGTTTCCGCATGCAGTTTTCCTCGGGTAGCTATAGAATAACTACTCGGGGACGAGGTGGTCCGGGTCGGGAAACCTTGAGTAAGGGGTCAAAAGAGCCATAATGTTTGATCCCACCGTTGGATCGCGCTTAAATTTTTACACGAGTTTCCGCATGCAGTTTTCCTCGGGGTAGCTTAGAATAACTACTCGGGGACGAGGTGGTCTGGTCGGGAAACCTTGAGTAAGGGGTCAAAAGAGCCATAATGTTTGATCCCACCGTTGGATCGCGCTTAAATTTTTACACGAGTTTCCGCATGGAGTTTTCCTCGGGGTAGCTACAGAATAACTACTCGGGGACGAGGTGGTCTGGTCGGCCAACCTTGAGTAAGGGGTCAAAAGGGCCATAATGTTTGATCCCACCGTTGGATCGCGCTTAAATTTTTACACGAGTTTCCGCATGGAGTTTTCCTCGGGTAGCTACAGAATAACTACTCGGGGACGAGGTGGTCTGGTCGGGAAACCTTGAGTAAGGGGTCAAAAGAGCCATAATGTTTGATCCCACCATTGGATCGCGGTCAAATTTTTACACGAGTTTCCGCATGCGCTTTCCTCGGGGTAGCTACAGAATAACTACTCGGTGACGAGGTGGTCTGGTCGGGAAACCTTGAGTAAGGGGTCAAAAGTGCCATAATGTTTGATCCCACAGTTGGATCGCGCTTAAATTTTTACCCGAGTTTCCGCATGCATTTTTCCTCGGTAGCTACGAATAACTACTCTGGGACGAGGTGGTCTGGTCGGGAAACCTTGTGTAAGGGGTCAAAAGAGCCATAATGTTTGATCCCACCGTTGGATCGCGCTTAAATTTTTACACGAGTTTCCGCATAGAGTTTTCCTCGATGTAGCTATAGAATACCTACTCGGTGACGAGGTGGACTGGTCGGCCAACCTTGAGTAATGGATCAAAAGGGCCATAATGTTTGATCCCACCGTTGGATCGCGCTTTAAATTTTTACACGAGTTTCCGCATGCAGTTTTCCTAGGTGTAGCTACCGAATAACTACTCGGTGACGAGGTGGTCTGGTCGGGAAACCTTGAGTAAGGGGTCAAAAGTGCCATAATGTTTGAACCCACCGTTGGATCGCGCTTAAATTTTTACCCGAGTTTCCGCATGCAGTTTTCCTGGGGTAGCTATAGAATCAACTACTCGGGACGAGGTGGTCCGGTCGGGAAACCTTGTGTAAGGGGTCAAAAGAGCCATAATGTTTGATCCCACCGTTGGATCGCGCATAAATTTTTACACGAGTTTCCGCATAGAGTTTTCCTCGATGTAGCTATAGAATACCTACTCGGTGACGAGGTGGTCCGGCCGGCCAACCTTGAGTAATGGATCAAAAGGGCCATAATGTTTGATCCCACCGTTGGATCGCGCTTAAATTTTTACACGAGTTTCCGCATGCAGTTTTCCTCGGGTAGCTATAGAATCAACTACTCGGGGACGAGGTGGTCCGGTCGGGAAACCTTGTGTAAGGGGTCAAAAGAGCCATAATGTTTGATCCCACCGTTGGATCGCGCTTAAATTTTTACACGAGTTTCCGCATGCAGTTTTCCTCGGGTAGCTACAGAATAACTACTCGGGACGAGGTGGTCCGGTCGGGAAACCTTGTGTAAGGGGTCAAAAGAGCCATAATGTTTGATCCCACCGTTGGATCCGCGTTAAATTTTTACACGAGTTTCCGCATGCAGTTTTCCTCGGGGTAGCTATAGAATAACTACTCGGGACGAGGTGGTCCGGTCGGGAAACCTTGTGTAAGGGGTCAAAAGAGCCATAATGTTTGATCCCACCGTTGGATCGCGCTTAAATTTTTACACGAGTTTCCGCATGCAGTTTTCCTCGTGTAGCTATAGAATAACTACTCGGGGACGAGGTGGTCTGGTCGGGAAACCTTGAGTAATGGGTCAAAAGGGCCATAATGTTTGATCCCACCATTGGATCGCGCTTAAATTTTTACACGAGTTTCCGCATGCAGTTTTCCTCGGGGTAGCTACAGAATAACTACTCGGGGACGAGGTGGTCTGGTCGGGAAACCTTGAGTAAGGGGTCAAAAGAGCCATAATGTTTGATCCCACCGTTGGATCGCGCTTAAATTTTTACACGAGTTTCCGCATAGAGTTTTCCTCGATGTAGCTATAGAATACCTACTCGGTGACGAGGTGGACCGGTCGGCCAACCTTGAGTAATGGATCAAAAGGGCCATAATGTTTGATCCCACCGTTGGATCGCGCTTAAATTTTTACACGAGTTTCCGCATGCAGTTTTCCTCGGTGTAGCTACAGAATAACTACTCGGGGACGAGGTGGTCTGGTCGGGAAACCTTGAGTAAGGGGTCAAAAGAGCCATAATGTTTGATCCCACCGTTGGATCGCGCTTAAATTTTTACACGAGTTTCCGCATAGAGTTTTCCTCAGGGTAGCTACAGAATAACTACTCGGGGACGAGGTGGTCTGGTCGGGAAACCTTGTGTAAGGGGTCAAAAGAGCCATAATGTTTGATCCCACCGTTGGATCGCGCTTAAATTTTTACTCGAGTTTCCGCATAGAGTTTTCCTCGATGTAGCTACAGAATAACTACTCGGGGACGAGGTGGTCTGGTCGGGAAACCTTGAGTAAGGGGTCAAAAGAGCCATAATGTTTGATCCCACCGTTGGATCGCGCTTAAATTTTTACACGAGTTTCCGCATAGAGTTTTCCTCGGGTAGCTACAGAATAACTACTCGGGGACGAGGTGGTCTGGTCGGGAAACCTTGAGTAAGGGGTCAAAAGAGCCATAATGTTTGATCCCACCGTTGGATCGCGCTTAAATTTTTACACGAGTTTCCGCATGCAGTTTTCCTCGGGGTAGCTACAGAATAACTACTCGGGACGAGGTGGTCTGGTCGGGAAACCTTGAGTAAGGGGTCAAAAGAGCCATAATGTTTGATCCCACCGTTGGATCGCGCTTAAATTTTTACACGAGTTTCCGCATGCAGTTTTCCTCGATGTAGCTATAGAATAACTACTCTGACGAGGTGGACCGGTCGGAAACCTTGAGTAATGGGTCAAAAGAGCCATAATGTTTGATCCCACCGTTGGATCGCGCTTAAATTTTTACACGAGTTTCCGCATGCAGTTTTCCTCGGTGTAGCTACAGAATAACTACTCGGGACGAGGTGGTCTGGTCGGAAACCTTGAGTAAGGGGTCAAAAGTGCCATAATGTTTGATCCCACCGTTGGATCGCGCTTAAATTTTTACCCGAGTTTCCGCATGCATTTTTCCTCGGGGTAGCTACAGAATAACTACTCGGGGACGAGGTGGTCTGGTCGGGAAACCTTGTGTAAGGGGTCAAAAGAGCCATAATGTTTGATCCCACCGTTGGATCGCGCTTAAATTTTTACACGAGTTTCCGCATAGAGTTTTCCTCGATGTAGCTATAGAATACCTACTCGGTGACGAGGTGGACTGGTCGGCCAACCTTGAGTAATGGATCAAAAGGGCCATAATGTTTGATCCCACCGTTGGATCGCGCTTAAATTTTTACACGAGTTTCCGCATGCAGTTTTCCTAGGTGTAGCTACCGAATAACTACTCGGGGACGAGGTGGTCTGGTCGGGAAACCTTGAGTAAGGGGTCAAAAGTGCCATAATGTTTGAACCCACAGCTTGATCGCGCTTAAATTTTTACCCGAGTTTCCGCATGCGCTTTCCTCGGGGTAGCTACGTATCAACTACTCGGGGACGAGGTGGTCTGGTCGGGAAACCTTGTGTAAGGGGTCAAAAGAGCCATAATGTTTGATCCCACCGTTGGATCGCGCATAAATTTTTACACGAGTTTCCGCATAGAGTTTTCCTCGATGTAGCTATAGAATACCTACTCGGTGACGAGGTGGACCGGTCGCCAACCTTGAGTAATGGATCAAAAGGGCCATAATGTTTGATCCCACCGTTGGATCGCGCTTAAATTTTTACACGAGTTTCCGCATGCATTTTCCTGGGTAGCTACAGTAACTACTCGGGGACGAGGTGGTCCGGGTCGGGAAACCTTGTGTAAGGGGTCAAAAGAGCCATAATGTTTGATCCCACCGTTGGATCGCGCTTAAATTTTTACACGAGTTTCCGCATGCAGTTTTCCTCGGTGTAGCTACCGAATAACTACTCGGGGACGAGGTGGTCCGGTCGGGAAACCTTGAGTAAGGGGTCAAAAGAGCCATAATGTTTGATCCCACCGTTGGATCGCGCTTAAATTTTTACACGAGTTTCCGCATGCAGTTTTCCTCGGGGTAGCTACAGAATAACTACTCGGGACGAGGTGGTCGGGTCGGGAAACCTTGTGTAAGGGGTCAAAAGAGCCATAATGTTTGATCCCACCGTTGGATCGCGCTTAAATTTTTACACGAGTTTCCGCATAGAGTTTTCCTCGGGGTAGCTACAGAATAACTACTCGGTGACGAGGTGGTCTGGTCGGGAAACCTTGAGTAAGGGGTCAAAAGGGCCATAATGTTTGATCCCACCGTTGGATCGCGCTTAAATTTTTACACGAGTTTCCGCATGCAGCTTTTCCTGGGTAGCTACAGTAATAACTACTCGGGGACGAGGTGGTCTGGTCGGGAAACCTTGTGTAAGGGGTCAAAAGAGCCATAATGTTTGATCCCACCGTTGGATCGCGCGTTAAATTTTTACACGAGTTTCCGCATAGAGTTTTCCTCGATGTAGCTACAGAATACCTACTCGGTGACGAGGTGGACTGGTCGGCCAACCTTGAGTAATGGATCAAAAGGGCCATAATGTTTGATCCCACCATTGGATCGCGCTTAAATTTTTACACGAGTTTCCGCATGCAGTTTTCCTCGGTGTAGCTACAGAATAACTACTCGGGGACGAGGTGGTCTGGTCGGGAAACCTTGAGTAAGGGGTCAAAAGTGCCATAATGTTTGATCCCACAGTTGGATCGCGCTTAAATTTTTACCCGAGTTTCCGCATGCAGTTTTCCTCGGGGTAGCTACAGAATAACTACTCGGGACGAGGTGGTCCGGTCGGGAAACCTTGTGTAAGGGGTCAAAAGAGCCATAATGTTTGATCCCACCGTTGGATCGCGCTTAAATTTTTACACGAGTTTCCGCATAGAGTTTTCCTCGATGTAGCTATAGAATACCTACTCGGTGACGAGGTGGACTGGTCGGCCAACCTTGAGTAATGGATCAAAAGGGCCATAATGTTTGATCCCACCGTTGGATCGCGCTTAAATTTTTACACGAGTTTCCGCATGCAGTTTTCCTAGGTGTACCTACCGAATAACTACTCGGTGACGAGGTGGTCTGGTCGGGAAACCTTGAGTAAGGGGTCAAAGGTGCCATAATGTTTGAACCCACAGTTGGATCGCGCTTAAATTTTTACCCGAGTTTCCGCATGCAGTTTTCCTCGGGGTAGCTACAGAATAACTACTCGGGGACGAGGTGGTCTGGTCGGGAAACCTTGTGTAAGGGGTCAAAAGAGCCATAATGTTTGATCCCACCGTTGGATCGCGCATAAATTTTTACACGAGTTTCCGCATAGAGTTTTCCTCGATGTAGCTATAGAATACCTACTCGGTGACGAGGTGGACTGGTCGGCCAACCTTGAGTAATGGGTCAAAAGGGCCATAATGTTTGATCCCACCGTTGGATCGCGCTTAAATTTTTACACGAGTTTCCGCATGCAGTTTTCCTCGGGGTAGCTACAGAATAACTACTCGGGGACGAGGTGGTCTGGTCGGGAAACCTTGAGTAAGGGGTCAAAAGAGCCATAATGTTTGATCCCACCGTTGGATCGCTTAAATTTTTACACGAAGTTTCCGCATAGAGTTTTCCTCGGGTAGCTACAGAATAACTACTCGGGACGAGGTGGTCTGGTCGGGAAACCTTGAGTAAGGGGTCAAAAGAGCCATAATGTTTGATCCCACCGTTGATCGCGCTTAAATTTTTACACGAGTTTCCGCATCGAGTTTTCCCGGGGTAGCTATAGAATAACTACTCGGGACGAGGTGATGGTCGGGAAACCTTGAGTAAGGGGTCAAAAGAGCCATAATGTTTGATCCCACCGTTGGATCGCGCTTAAATTTTTACACGAGTTTCCGCATAGAGTTTTCCTCGATGTAGCTATAGAATAACTACTCGGTGACGAGGTGGTCTGGTCGGGAAACCTTGAGTAAGGGGTCAAAAGAGCCATAATGTTTGATCCCACCGTTGGATCGCGCTTAAATTTTTACACGAGTTTCCGCATGAGTTTTCCTCGATGTAGCTACAGAATAACTACTCGGGACGAGGTGGTCCGGGTCGGGAAACCTTGAGTAAGGGGTCAAAAGGGCCATAATGTTTGATCCCACCGTTGGATCGCGCTTAAATTTTTACACGAGTTTCCGCATGCAGTTTTCCTCGGTGTAGCTATAGAATAACTACTCGGGGACGAGGTGGTCCCGGTCGGCCAACCTTGAGTAATGGGTCAAAAGGGCCATAATGTTTGATCCCACCGTTGGATCGCGCTTAAATTTTTACACGAGTTTCCGCATGCAGTTTTCCTCGGGTGTAGCTACAGAATAACTACTCGGGGACGAGGTGATATGGTCGGGAAACCTTGAGTAAGGGGTCAAAAGAGCCATAATGTTTGATCCCACCGTTGGATCGCGCTTAAATTTTTACACGAGTTTCCGCATGCGTTTTCCTCGGGGTAGCTACAGAATAACTACTCGGGACGAGGTGGTCCGGTCGGGAAACCTTGTGTAAGGGGTCAAAAGAGCCATAATGTTTGATCCCACCGTTGGATCGCGCTTAAATTTTTACACGAGTTTCCAGAGTTTCCTCGGGTAGCTATAGAATAACTACTGGACGAGGTGGTCTGGCCGGAAACCTTGTGTAAGGGGTCAAAAGAGCCATAATGTTTGATCCCATCGTTGGATCGCGGTTAAATTTTTACACGAGTAGCCGAATAACTACTCGGTGACGAGGTGGTCTGGTCGGGAAACCTTGAGTAAGGGGTCAAAAGTGCCATAATGTTTGATCCCACCGTTGATCGCGCTTAAATTTTTACCCGAGTTTCCGCATGCGTTTTTCCTGGGTAGCTACAGAATAACTACTCGGGACGAGGTGGTCCGGTCGGGAAACCTTGTGTAAGGGGTCAAAAGAGCCATAATGTTTGATCCCACCGTTGGATCGCGCTTAAATTTTTACACGAGTTTCCGCATAGAGTTTTCCTCGATGTAGCTACAGAATACCTACTCGGTGACGAGGTGGACTGGTCGGCCAACCTTGAGTAATGGATCAAAAGGGCCATAATGTTTGATCCCACCGTTGGATCGCGCTTAAATTTTTACCCGAGTTTCCGCATCCAGTTTTCCTCGGGGTAGCTACGGAATAACTACTCGGGGACGAGGTGGTCCGGTCGGGAAACCTTGTGTAAGGGGTCAAAAGAGCCATAATGTTTGATCCCACCGTTGGATCGCGCTTAAATTTTTACACGAGTTTCCGCATAGAGTTTTCCTCGATGTAGCTACAGAATAACTACTCGGGGACGAGGTGGACCGGTCGGCCAACCTTGAGTAATGGATCAAAAGGGCCATAATGTTTGATCCCACCATTGGATCGCGCTTAAATTTTTACACGAGTTTCCGCATGCAGTTTTCCTCGGTGTAGCTACAGAATAACTACTCGGGGACGAGGTGATATGGTCGGGAAACCTTGAGTAAGGGGTCAAAAGTGCCATAATGTTTGAACCCACAGTTGGATCGCGCTTAAATTTTTACCCGAGTTTCCGCATGCACTTTTCCTGGGTAGCTACGAATAACTACTCTGGTGACGAGGTGGTCCGGTCGGGAAACCTTGAGTAAGGGGTCAAAAGAGCCATAATGTTTGATCCCACCGTTGGATCGCGCTTAAATTTTTACACGAGTTTCCGCATAGAGTTTTCCTCGGGGTAGCTACAGAATAACTACTCGGTGACGAGGTGGTCTGGTCGGCCAACCTTGAGTAATGGGTCAAAAGGGCCATAATGTTTGATCCCACCGTTGGATCGCGCTTAAATTTTTACACGAGTTTCCGCATGCAGTTTTCCTCGGTGTAGCTACAGAATAACTACTCGGGGACGAGGTGGTATGGCCGGAAACCTTGAGTAAGGGGTCAAAAGAGCCATAATGTTTGATCCCACCGTTGGATCGCGCTTAAATTTTTACCCGAGTTTCCGTATGCAGTTTTCCTCGGGGTAGCTACGTATCAACTACTCGGGACGAGGTGGTCCGGTCGGGAAACCTTGTGTAAGGGGTCAAAAGAGCCATAATGTTTGATCCCACCGTTGGATCGCGCATAAATTTTTACACGAGTTTCCGCATAGAGTTTTCCTCGATGTAGCTATAGAATACCTACTCGGTGACGAGGTGGACGGTCGGCCAACCTTGAGTAATGGATCAAAAGGGCCATAATGTTTGATCCCACCGTTGGATCGCGCTTAAATTTTTACACGAGTTTCCGCATGCAGTTTTCCTCGGTGTAGCTACCGAATAACTACTCGGGACGAGGTGGTCTGGTCGGGAAACCTTGTGTAAGGGGTCAAAAGAGCCATAATGTTTGATCCCACCGTTGGATCGCGCATAAATTTTTACACGAGTTTCCGCATGCAGTTTTCCTCGAGGTAGCTACGAATACCTACTCGGTGACGAGGTGGACCGGTCGGGCAACCTTGAGTAATGGGTCAAAAGGGCCATAATGTTTGATCCCACCGTTGGATCGCTCTTAAATTTTTACCCGAGTTTCCGCAGCTAGGGGATTCTCCAAATAAAAAAGGGGACGAGGTGGTCTGGTCGGGAAACCTTGTGTAAGGGGTCAAAAGAGCTATAATGTTTGATCCCACCGTTGGATCGCGCTTAAATTTTTACACGAGTTTCCGCATAGAGTTTTCCTCGATGTAGCTACGAATACCTACTCGGTGACGAGGTGGACTGGTCGGCCAACCTTGAGTAATGGGTCAAAAGGGCCATAATGTTTGATCCCACCGTTGGATCGCGCTTAAATTTTTACCCGAGTTTCCGCATGCAGTTTTCCTGGGGTAGCTACGAATAACTACTCGGGGACGAGGTGGTCTGGTCGGGAAACCTTGTGTAAGGGGTCAAAAGAGCCATAATATTTGATCCCACCGTTGGATCGCGCTTAAATTTTTACACGAGTTTCCGCATAGAGTTTTCCTCGATGTAGCTACAGAATACCTACTCGGTGACGAGGTGGACTGTCGGCCAACCTTGAGTAATGGATCAAAAGGGCCATAATGTTTGATCCCACCATTGGATCGCGCTTAAATTTTTACACGAGTTTCCGCATGCGTTTTCCTGGTGTAGCTACCGAATAACTACTCTGGGACGAGGTGGTATGGTCGGGAAACCTTGAGTAAGGGGTCAAAGGTGCCATAATGTTTGAACCCACCGTTGGATCGCGTTTAAATTTTTACCCGAGTTTCCGCATGCAGTTTTCCTGGGTAGCTACGTAACAACTACTCGGGACGAGGTGGTCTGGTCGGGAAACCTTGTGTAAGGGGTCAAAAGAGCCATAATGTTTGATCCCACCGTTGGATCGCGCTTAAATTTTTACCCGAGTTTCCGGATGCAGTTTTCCTAGGGGTAGCTACAGAATAACTACTCGGTGACGAGGTGGTCTGGTCGGCCAACCTTGAGTAAGGGGTCAAAAGAGCCATAATGTTTGATCCCACCGTTGGATCGCGCTTAAATTTTTACACGAGTTTCCGCATGCAGTTTTCCTCGGGTAGCTACGTACAACTACTCGGGACGAGGTGGTCTGGTCGGGAAACCTTGAGTAAGGGGTCAAAAGGAGCCATAATGTTTGATCCCACCGTTGGATCGCTTAAATTTTTACACGAGTTTCCGCATGCGGTTTTCCCTGGGTAGCTACGTATCAACTACTCGGGGACGAGGTGGTCCGGTCGGGAAACCTTGTGTAAGGGGTCAAAAGAGCCATAATGTTTGATCCCACCGTTGGATCGCGCTTAAATTTTTACACGAGTTTCCGCATAGAGTTTTCCTCGGTGTAGCTACGAATAACTACTCGGTGACGAGGTGGACTGGTCGGGCAACCTTGAGTAATGGGTCAAAAGGGCCATAATGTTTGATCCCACCGTTGGATCGCGCTTAAATTTTTACCCGAGTTTCCGCATGCAGTTTTCCTGGGTAGCTACAGAATAACTACTCGGGGACGAGGTGGTCTGGTCGGGAAACCTTGTGTAAGGGGTCAAAAGAGCCATAATGTTTGATCCCACCGTTGGATCGCGCTTAAATTTTTACACGAGTTTCCGCATAGAGTTTTCCTCGATGTAGCTACAGAATACCTACTCGGTGACGAGGTGGACTGGTCGGCCAACCTTGAGTAATGGATCAAAAGGGCCATAATGTTTGATCCCACCGTTGGATCGCGCTTAAATTTTTACACGAGTTTCCGCATCCGCTTTCCTCGGTGTAGCTACCGAATAACTACTCGGGGACGAGGTGATATGGTCGGGAAACCTTGAGTAAGGGGTCAAAAGTGCCATAATGTTTGAACCCACGTTGGATCGCGCTTAAATTTTTACCCGAGTTTCCGCATGCAGTTTTCCTCGGGGTAGCTACAGTAACAACTACTCGGGGACGAGGTGGTCTGGTCGGGAAACCTTGTGTAAGGGGTCAAAAGAGCCATAATGTTTGATCCCACCGTTGGATCGCGCATAAATTTTTACACGAGTTTCCGCATAGAGTTTTCCTCGATGTAGCTATAGAATACCTACTCGGTGACGAGGTGGACTGGTCGGCCAACCTTGAGTAATGGGTCAAAAGGGCCATAATGTTTGATCCCACCGTTGGATCGCGCTTAAATTTTTACACGAGTTTCCGCATGCAGCTTTCCTGGTGTAGCTACTGACAACTACTCTGGGACGAGGTGGTATGGTCGGGAAACCTTGAGTAAGGGGTCAAAAGTGCCATAATGTTTGACCCCAAGCTTGATCGCGCTTAAATTTTTACCCGAGTTTCCGCATGCAGTTTTCCTGGGTAGCTACGTAATAACTACTCTGGGACGAGGTGGTCTCGTCGGGAAACCTTGTGTAAGGGGTCAAAAGAGCCATAATGTTTGATCCCACCGTTGGATCGCGCTTAAATTTTTACACGAGTTTCCGCATAGAGTTTTCCTCGATGTAGCTATAGAATACCTACTCGGTGACGAGGTGGACCGGTCGGCCAACCTTGAGTAATGGATCAAAAGGGCCATAATGTTTGATCCCACCGTTGGATCGCGCTTAAATTTTTACCCGAGTTTCCGCATGCATTTTTCCTCGGGGTAGCTACAGAATAACTACTCGGGGACGAGGTGGTCTGGTCGGGAAACCTTGTGTAAGGGGTCAAAAGAGCCATAATGTTTGATCCCACCGTTGGATCGCGCTTAAATTTTTACACGAGTTTCCGCATGAGTTTTCCTCCTGATGTAGCAACTACTCGGTGACGAGGTGGTCTGGTCGGGAAACCTTGAGTAAGGGGTCAAAAGTGCCATAATGTTTGATCCCACAGTTGGATCGCGCTTAAATTTTTACCCGAGTTTCCGCATGCAGTTTTCCTCGGGTAGCTACGTAATAACTACTCGGGGACGAGGTGGTCTGGTCGGGAAACCTTGTGTAAGGGGTCAAAAGAGCCATAATGTTTGATCCCACCGTTGGATCGCGCTTAAATTTTTACACGAGTTTCCGCATAGAGTTTTCCTCGATGTAGCTATAGAATACCTACTCGGTGACGAGGTGGACCGGTCGGCCAACCTTGAGTAATGGATCAAAAGGGCCATAATGTTTGATCCCACCATTGGATCGCGCTTAAATTTTTACACGAGTTTCCGCATGCCGCTTTCCTGGGTAGCTACGTAATAACTACTCGGGGACGAGGTGGTCCGGGTCGGGAAACCTTGAGTAAGGGGTCAAAAGAGCCATAATGTTTGATCCCACCGTTGGATCGCGCTTAAATTTTTACACGAGTTTCCGCATGGAGTTTTCCTCGAGGTAGCTACAGAATAACTACTCGGTGACGAGGTGGACCGGTCGGGAAACCTTGAGTAAGGGGTCAAAAGAGCCATAATGTTTGATCCCACCGTTGGATCGCGCTTAAATTTTTACACGAGTTTCCGCATGCATTTTTCCTGGGGGTAGCTAGAATAACTACTCGGGGACGAGGTGGTCTGGTCGGGAAACCTTGTGTAAGGGGTCAAAAGAGCCATAATGTTTGATCCCACCGTTGCGATCGCATGGTTTTCCTCGGAGCGTCTAAATTTTTACACGTAAGTTCTCGCATAATGTTTGTCCTTCCTGGGTAGCTACTAACCGAATAACTACTCTGGGACGAGGTGGTCCGGTCGGGAAACCTTGAGTAAGGGGTCAAAAGAGCCATAATGTTTGATCCCACAGTTGATCGCGCTTAAATTTTTACCCGAGTTTCCGCATGGAGTTTCCCTCTGGGTAGCTACCGAATAACTACTGGGACGAGGTGGTCTGGTCGGGAAACCTTGTGTAAGGGGTCAAAAGAGCCATAATGTTTGATCCCACCGTTGGATCGCGCTTAAATTTTTACCCGAGCTTCCGCATAGAGTTTTCCTCGATGTAGCTATAGAATAACTACTCGGTGACGAGGTGGTCCGGGTCGGCCAACCTTGAGTAAGGGGTCAAAAGAGCCATAATGTTTGATCCCACCGTTGGATCGCGCTTAAATTTTTACACGAAGTTTCCGCATGCAGTTTTCCTTGTAGCTACTGGAATAACTACTCGGGACGAGGTGGTCCGGTCGGGAAACCTTGAGTAAGGGGTCAAAAGAGCCATAATGTTTGATCCCACCGTTGGATCGCGCTTAAATTTTTACACGAGCTTCCGCATGCGTTTTCCCTGGGTAGCTACGGAATAACTACTCGGGACGAGGTGATCCGGGTCGGGAAACCTTGAGTAAGGGGTCAAAAGAGCCATAATGTTTGATCCCACCGTTGGATCGCGCTTAAATTTTTACACGAGTTTCCGCATGCGCTTTCCCTGGGTAGCTACCGAATAACTACTCGGTGACGAGGTGGTCCGGTCGGGAAACCTTGAGTAAGGGGTCAAAAGAGCCATAATGTTTGATCCCACCGTTGGATCGCGCTTTAAATTTTTACACGAGTTTCCGCATCAGGGTTTTCCTCGAGGTAGCTATGAATCAACTACTCTGGTGACGAGGTGGACCGGTCGGCAAACCTTGTGTAAGGGGTCAAAAGAGCCATAATGTTTGATCCCACCGTTGGATCGCGCTTTAAATTTTTACACGAGCTTCCGCATGCGCTTCCTCGATGTAGCTACGGAATAACTACTCTGGGACGAGGTGATATGGTCGGAAACCTTGAGTAAGGGGTCAAAAGTGCCATAATGTTTGATCCCACCGTTGGATCGCGCTTAAATTTTTACCCGAGTTTCCGCATGCGCTTTTCCTGGGTAGCTGTATGAACAACTACTCGGGGACGAGGTGGTCCGGTCGGGAAACCTTGTGTAAGGGGTCAAAAGAGCCATAATGTTTGATCCCACCGTTGGATCGCGCTTAAATTTTTACACGAGTTTCCGCATAGAGTTTTCCTCGATGTAGCTATCGAATACCTACTCGTGACGAGGTGGACTGGCCGGCCAACCTTGAGTAATGGATCAAAAGGGCCATAATGTTTGATCCCACCGTTGGATCGCGCTTAAATTTTTACACGAGTTTCCGCATGCAGTTTTCCTAGGTGTAACTACTCGAATAACTACTCGGTGACGAGGTGGTCTCGGGTCTGAAACCTTGAGTAAGGGGTCAAAGGTGCCATAATGTTT